>JAPTGZ010000001.1:21646715-21657381 GCA_029814645.1 Fowleria isostigma | reverse complement strand
GAAGTGTCTTACCCAAGGACACAACAAGCACATGACTGGGACAGAGCGGGAACCGAACTGCCAACCTTCCGGTTATTAACTACTTGCTCAACCATGGTTTATCACTTTGTGAATCTCTATATTTCAGTGAGTGGAGTACCTAACTTACCTTAACCTAATTGAGCCAAGAAAGATGAAAATCACTGCAAACATTTTGACTGTTTTTTATAAAAATGATTAAAAAAAAATACCAATACTTTTCTGGCATATCACAGTATAAGAGGCCTTCCTGAACATAATTACATTATTTGATACCACAAAAAACTTAAATTAGATATGTAATAATGTTTTAAAAACATGCCCATCCTAATGGTTGATTTGTGTCTTTATGGTAAGAGTAGAAAAATGAAGTCAATATGAAATAATGGATTATTTGTTATCAAATCAAAACCTCTGTTCATCTATTACTACAAATATTAAACATTTAATGGTAGTCATGAACATGTTGAAAGAATTAACTTAGTATGTAATTTGACACTTCCTGAGTTGATATTAGTAAGTATGGTAAAAAATAAAATAAAATTTAGAAATTACTCACCCAAGGGAATAACAAATGCAAACAATTGGTTTTTTTTAATCAGGATTCTCTTGGTGGGGTAGTTAAAGAGTTAAGGCCTTAATTTTCCACAAAATCTATTTCATGACTTTTAATGGTTTTTGATGAGCCACAGAAACCCTGACTATAACTGCCTACCCCTCTGCATTTTTTTCTGGGGAGGAGGGCTCATGAAGACGTAAAGGGGTATTTGTTCAAAAAAGGTTGAGAAACACTGATATATAAGATAGTTCATTATACCTCATTATAATTAAAATGCATAGATTTAAAGATTTTGATTTGTGTGGTTTGTAAAGTATGATCCAGTATTAGTCTATTCCCCAGTAGAGGACGAATAAAGGATTATCTTATCTTATCTTATCTTATCTTATCTTATCTTATCTTATCTTATCTTATGTCATGTTTAAGGTATGTACGGTATTAAAAGTATGTTTTTTGTCCGAGGATAACTCAACTAGTTGTGCTTTAGGGCTCAGCTACTCCCAACTGTCTTCTGCTCTGTGACACTCATTTCATTCATGTTGTTTGCTGTCACAGTCTCAGGACACACACAACACCATCTATAGTGAATAAAGGCAGGAGACTTTACTGACTTATGATAAAAACTTGAGTTCATTCCACAAGCATTTCCCAGAAGTGACTGCACTGTTGCATAAGCTGTCTGTATAAAGTGTTAAGAGATTTTATTATGTGTGTGGGCTGGAACAGATGGACTTGTGTGTAAAGGGAATGCTTCTCTGAATCTGCGTTCTCAAGTATGTAAAAATACTCCTGCTACCACTGGGTGATTTCTTATCAGGGGTGTGTCTACATCATTTTGGCTGCAAGCCAAATGGGGGCTCAGAGGAGGATTTACAACACATCTTTCATTGACTTTCAGGCCCTTTGTTAGTGGACGACATGTTGCTGCTTCTGTATAAAAGCAGCTCTTGTCAACTATGAACCAGAATGGGTGAAATCAGTCTGATGCTCAAATAAATTTTTTATTCTGTATCTAAGAAGCATGTGGATCTGCACTGTGTCGATCTCCTCACAATCGCCTTGTGAAATCTAACAGGAACCAGCATGAATCACATTTATTGATTCGTTTACAGGCAGCGATACATGGCTACTGATGTATTATTTAAACCTTGATGAAATATTTCAGAGGGACATTTAAGTGGCCACATATGTTATATACACATATTATGAATATGTTTTGGTTTGGGACATTACTTTTGAATTCTACTGGAGACAATATAAAAATGAAACATAATTTGAGACAAATATAAGCAACAGTTTTGATAAAGAATCAAAACACTTGTTTTTAATGCTACTTGCCTGAGCCTGTGCACTCATTTCATTTTATGCTTAGTTTTATTTACTATCATAACTTTTCTCTCTGTATTATTTGTTTAATTCTATTTTTTTGTTAAGGGGCTGGCCAAGGGAAGGGTAACATCTAGATAAAAAAAAAATAATTTAGAATCTCCTTTTGAAAAGTTTTATATTTTGAAATTACATTACTTCTAGTGTCCAGCACAAGCTTTATATTTTAGCAAAAAAACCAAAAAAACAAACATAGATGGCATTATATTTAGCATAAATTTATGTTTGATTCTTTGTCCATCTGTGTAATTCAAAGCATAATCCTCTTCTACTGGACCTGTATTACACCTATGATAAGTTGTAAGGTCAATTTAAAAACCTTTTGCTACTCTTTTTACAGTTGTTACACATACCTATTAAACTAAAATAAATGTATAAACATGTATTAAATTAGTTTATTAAGGTATTTGACTTGATAGATATTATATATGCAATGTATATATACTAATAAATATGCTGAATAAACAATTGAAACTCATAATTATTCTCCCTTGTCCATCAGTTACCAAAACACTTAGCAAAAATGTTGCTCTTTTATGTCCTTATACTGTTAATTGAAAAATACAGTTTACTGTTTTGCAAAATAGACATCCTTGAGGACCAACAATAAAGATTTTACAGCGTCATGAAAATTGAAACCGCACTTTAAGGCAGGTTTTACAAAGTGGTCAAAAACAGATGTTAATTTTCTCCCCATGTGTTACGGAGGGGTTTTTACCATTTTGAAGCAAGAATATTGTTAAAACCTTTTTTCAATCACACATTTAAAATTGCTCATTGTTCACTGCAATATGAGGTATCACTCATCTTTCTCCCTTAAATAGTTGTGAAAGGGCAAATATGTAGTAAGGCTGTCCATTTGTTACCGCTTGGCCAGCCCCTTAATCATTCATAGTTTCCTATTTGGGCATCTTTGGAATCTAAGTACTTAAATTTGTTTTGTACCATATATACTGTTGTGTATAAAGCTGGAATATTTTGGGTTTCAATTCAGACATATTTCTCTTTTTATTCCTATTTATACAAATCAGTAATCACCTTTGGCTAGATGCAATGATTACATACTGAGTTCCAGTTACACTTTGACTATCATGAATAAATCACATTTTCATAATCATTTCATATGAAGAAGTAAATATAGATACAGTGTATCTGCTCAGAATGACAGTAAAGTCTCCTTGAATCATTGCTGAACTTTCAGTGCAGTCAATATACCATTTCCACTTATTAACAGTCTGCACTTAAAGGTCTTGATCAGACTATTCTCTCTGGAAAAGAAGGACATAAAATCAAAACTACATATACTTGTCTGCACATCTGTTGATATATGAGGTTGACATAAGGTATATCCTAACACTAATAATAACAATAATAACAACAACAACAACAACCACAATAATAATAATAATAATAATAATGATGATGATAATAATAGTAATAATAGTTAGACATCTGATGTTTACTCAATAGCTAAATAAATAAACAGAAGACTGAGCTTGATTTGTGACTGAAACCACAAGCAGTGTCTGTTTATACTGAAAGAATGAAGAATGTGAGTGATTTAAGTGAGGTATCACAGTCTGGTCATGGCCAAACATACTGCTGTCGCCATGGCGATAATATGAAATGGTTCCAGGAAAAGAAAATCCATCTGTAAAAAATTATTTTCTTGAAACGTTCATATTTTAATATTGTCAATATGTTCAGTGTCATATGAGAATATGGTTATTGTTGAAAAACACACAGTGTGCTCAATCACACATTCTCTCTTTTTTTCTTTGTATCTTCGTGGACAGAACTTGGCCTTCTACTCATTTACAGTATCTGAGGAGCTAGTTAGTGACATAAAGATCACGAAACAGCCTGAAACCACAGAGGGTATAAACAGTCCAATCTGTCTTTTACTATTCATATGTTTGTGATAAAGCTGCAAGAAAAGGGACAATAATGGCTTTTTATTTCAGATCCAAGGACTAATCTTGAAATGTTTAGCAGGCCTAAGATACAGCGAGCATTTGTATAATCATCAAAATCCACCATTAATGTATTTACAGTCCACCAAACATACTTTTACTTACATCATTCCTCTTCTTAAAACCATCAGAATATTTTCATTTATTCACTCCCAGGGTACAATCACAATCCATCATGTGAATCATAGTCTTCTCACCCTGCTCAACTCTGCAGATTTGAACAGTTTTTTTTCTGCCTCTGAACCCCTGATGTCTACAGTGCTCAGCATAAATGAGTACGCCCCAACAGAGTGATCACAAATCCTTTAGTTTTCTTTGAGATTCAACATTTTTATGGGACACTATATAACATATCACGTTCTCAGTTAAGGAAATGTTCAATTAAACTCAGTTATGTCTACATTTTTTTAAACTGTGTTTACGTTCATTGAGTTACTGATTAAAATCTTACCTTTCAAAGGGGATGTACTCATTCACGCTGAGCACTGTATGCATACATGCAGGTTTAGCCTGTCTGAGCTGAATGGACCTTCTCACTTAGCCAAAACATTCTCAGATTAACTTTTAACTTGCAGCTACTTAGAATGAAATGGCATAATGTAAAACTACATACTTAAATGTAAAGTTCATTTCGGAAACACAATTAGATTGAGAGCCCTCTAGCAGCAGAAATTACACACCAGGTATTCGATAAAGAGACTAAATAAATCCATAAATAAATAAAAATAGCCATAAAAAGTCAAGCATTCATTTTTTAAACATCTTCAAATGACACACTGTTATTGTTTAAATGACTAACATCTAGTCATGGGACAACAGTGGAAAATGAAGCCAGGTAACACCACACATTTACAAGCATATATATTGTCACTCAAAAAAATAAAAATAAAAAGGAAGCAGGCAACAATACATGCAAAACATGCACTTTCAAGTTTGACAGACACTTGTTGTCCAGGAATCCTTTGTTGCTGTTCGGCATTAGGGCGAGGAATGACAACGTTGGAAAACTATTTATGTGTCACTAAGAGACAACTTTTTCAGTTATATAAGCAGATCTTCATCCATAGTACCCCAGCTGGTCAAGTTCACCTTGTTCACCCCGTTATGTTAGACAAGAAAGTGAAGAGACATTTGTACATTTGAATGACACAGCATAATATCTGACTGTGGGGAACCACGGTTTTAGATGTATTAGTTTTTATGCTGGGGAGGGCAGACTTTTGGAAAAAGATGTTAGTCTATATTTTATAAGTACTGACATAAAAATGGTTTGATAAGTAATTCTTTACAACAATTACAACAACAATTAATATATTAATATGCAGGTGTGCATGCAGAGTGAAACAGTGAGCCGCAGAACACACCAACGGGGTGGAGGTTGAATGATTCATAAACACCCCCCCCCCACACACACACACACACACACTTCAGGGGGCGTCTGTGCCTCACGATGAGTACACAGACTATGGGATCGCACATCGTCTCTTCTCCTTTGGAAAGTGAAAGTGAAACTTAATAGGCGTAACTAATTTCTCTACATATTCCACTGTTGTGAAGCTCATTTACCTTTTCCATTTCTCATGAAACTTCACAAACTTTCATTTGAGGGGGTAGGATGTTTGTTTAAGGGGGCATTGCCCCCTCTTGCACCACCCTGCTAACTAGAACTGGCACCGCTAGGCCTGTAGATGCAGCATGCCTGTTTTTAACTTAATTTCCTGTCGTGCAATGTGGTACTGCACTTCTGTGACAGAAGGCAATTGTATTCCAAAATGACAAATAGCTCCAAAAATACTGGTCCTATCAACTTGCTGAGATATTTAATGTGGAAACAGGACTATTCCTCAACTGTAGGTACCAGATTGGCCACATAAAATATCTACACTTGTTAGAATTGTGCTGACAGTTACACACAAACAGAGACACATCTCACCAGTGTTATTTAAGGCTCTTTGTAGTGTGATGATTAGAAACAGCAGTAATTGGACACTCTATGATCAAAACTGTGAGAGAAATTACTTAAGTGGGGCAATTATCTGATGCATTATATTTCTGAGTCCTGTGGTCAATTGTCTGAGAGCCATTAACCATCCAAGACCATGCATATAATAACTTTTTAAATGGAGAATAATAGAGTGAACAGGTAGCACAGACCAAGCTTCGCCTGCAGCTTTATGAAGCAAAACCCGGTGAGTTTTCAGCTGAATCTCAGCTGGAAGCCACAGCAGGCCATGAAATCATAATTGATTAAAAGCTAAATATCTGATTGTACGTGCTGGCAGCTTATAAGGTGAGAGCAGAAGTCTGGAGGCCAAATTACAGAGGACAGTAATGTTCACAGTCAGTCACCTTCCCATATGGCTCCTGCTATAACGGTCGAGCTATATAAACTGATGCAATTAACGCTTCACTAAAGTCTGACGTGATTAGAGACAGATCCAGCTGCAACGTCTGTCTCTAATTTAAGTAACACCTAACAGAGTGTTCATCTTATGCAAATACTAGCATTAAATGTCAACTGATATGCAAGTCTGACATGAAAGGAGAGGCTTAAATTGCTCAAATAATCTTGAATATTTATGCTGAATCCACTGTGGCTGGAGTTTACTCTGAAAAAGTCTATCAACGCCTCTGTGTTTACTTAGTGGGTTCTCTTACTGATGTCAGTATAAAGACAGAACTAGTATTTGAGTTAAATCTCTTCTATTTCAAATAAAAGAGTCTTGTTAAAGTGGAAATAAATAATTGATAACATATGGTTTCCGTAGGCACAGAACAGAATGTTCTCATTGCTGCAGCACCAGAGGCTGAAGGCCGACCTACACCTCAAACACCATGTTCACTTCTCTGGGGTCTGAACTCATATGTGAACGGACACAACCATATCCACACAACCATACACACAGAGTCCCTTCACTCTCTGAAGCCATAAAAAAGATAACCTTCAAGCAGACAAAGGCCACTTATTGTTATTCTCTTTAAATGCCACAGTTACATGTGTTTCTCTTTCCCTTTAGTGCTTTTTTTTTTCCAAAGTTGTCGCCCTTGCTTGGAACAATGTAGACTAGTGCACACACAGCCCAAGTATGTTGAATATTTGAAGAGTTTTTGAGGCCACATTGATCCAGTCCCACATCTGTCAGGGTGTTCATGCATGACTGTGGAGCAGCAACAACAACAACAACAATAACAACAACAACAACAACCACAACAAGAGCACAAATGAAATTAACTCCGCATTAAGTGAACCTCATTGTGGGATATTTGGATGATGTAAGGAAAATGACATAGGAAGGAAGGAAAAAAGACGAAAAAAATACTGAAATACTGCACAGCAAACCATCCAGAGACTAGTTAGTGGTCAGTGCCTATTTAACCAATAGGAGGAATAATCATTAAGCTGCACAAAAACAAACCAAATATGCACAACATAAAAGACAAACTAGAGATTATTTTTATGTAAATATCTAGGCTTTGCTAATATTATTATTTTGTATTGTTTGTTTGTTGTTATGCTATCTTTGTGCATGTACTTTATAAGTGAATTTCAACGATGTGAGATCTATAAAGTTTCATCTTACACATGATGGGCAGAAAGGAGAAACAGAAAAGTGTGTTTTTGTCATGTAAACATTATTATTTCAGAAGGTTGGATTGTTGTTTTCCAATAAAATGTGATGTAATATTGTTGTGGTTTTTTTTTTTGTTAGTTTCTCCTCTTCTTGTGCACATCTCAGTCTGGATACTTACAGCACGTTGGTGTTGTGGGGGACGTCGGCGGCAGCTGGGGCCCTCTCCAGCCCGATATTGGAGCAGTTGACGACGCAGGACGCCTGGGGCCCCGCCAGTGCGCAGCTGCAGTTGACCGGACAGGGACTGCAGCTCGACGGCGGCCCGGAGCCCCACACCTCCAGGCAGCAGAGCGCCACAAGCAGACTGGAAAACAAACTAAACCTCGGGACGCAGACGCCATATTTTCGCTTGGATAAAGTCTGTCCATTTCCACAAGGCATAGCTCACTCACATCTCATCGCCTCTGATGGTGTAAGTCCTCTCAGTCTGCGAAGGAACAAAACGCACGGCACCGGAGCGCACGGGTTTTCATGTGAGGAGACACACACACGCACATACACACACACAAAAAAAAAAAAAAAAAAAAAAACAACGGAAAAAAAACGGATTAATCCTCAGACACCGTTATCTGGATTCTTCTCCCAAGTGTTTTTCTGTCTTGTAGTAGGATCCCCTTCCTCCGAAAAATATAACGGAGCTTCTCCAAAATCTTTTTCCAGGGAGGAAAAAAAGTTTTGGAGAACTTCCTTTCTCCTCCTCCTCCTCCTCCTCTTTCTTCCTCTTGGTGCAGTTCCTTGACCTGCCGCTAAAACCTTGGCGCAGTCTTGGATTGTTCTTATAAACTTAACCCATAAAGACCCAGAGCTACTTCTGTATCAGTTCCCAAATGATTTTTTTTTCTCTCTTTTTAACCTTTCTTACGTGATTTATCACCGTTATCAAAACATTCTCCCCTATATTTTGTGTTTTTCATTTAAAAAACAGGTATTTTCTTATAATTAACCCATAAGGACCCAGTGTGACACTTGTGGCACTTCCCAATTTTTTTCTCTATATTTAACCCTCCTTAAGTGGTTTGTCGCCATTTATTGTAATATTATCATCTACATTTTGTGTTTTTTCAGTGACAATCAGGTATTTTCGAACATTTAATCTACTAATCATGTAGATGTTCACACAAGTTTAGTGTAAACTTGAAGATTATTATATCAAAAACAGAGAAAACTGAGGAAAAAGTAACTTTTTCAGCAAATGTGTTATGAACTGAACATAAACACAGTGTGTCCTACTGTCATCAATCCAACTCCATAGGTTTTACTGGTGAATCAATGTTGTAGAAGATGACAGTGTTTCCACGGTAAGTACGGACCCTCTGCATGTCCAAAAGGGTCATATCTGATGACCATGAAAAGATTACAAACCGTATTTACATCAGTTGTTTACATGGATTGTTGGATCAACAAGGAATAAACTGTTTATATCAGTACATGATTTTGGTAGATGGTGGATATTTGGGTCTTTATGAGTTAAAAAAAAGTGAAATATAGAGGAAAATTTTATTTGGGAACTGACATGAAAGTAGGGTTGGGTCTTTATGGGTTAAAGGAGTGATATTTTGCTTTTTTAAGTGGAATTATGCATTTTAAAACATTTCCCTGTGGTCTACATAAACTGTAAACGCTATGCTTGGTCTGAATTCTTCATTAATTTAACTCCACAGGTCCAACTTCAACCCTATTTCTGAGCAATGACACTTGAAAAGTTGTTTTGAGTGCTGGCTCTTTAAATGTAAATGAGCTACTTCACACCCCATCCCCTCCAGTTTGTTGACTGTGCTGCTCTGTCTTATTCAGCCACTTGTGTTTGTTAATACAACTAACAACTGAATATTTTATGTAATCAACTCAAAGTTTGGACATATTTTCAGTATGGACTACAACCGCTGCTGCTGACAAACATTTATGGTGTGCTCAGAGAAATGTTCATCGGAAGTCTTGACCTTTAATGTCATGATGTGACTAGTTATAGATGTAACAAATTAAGAAGAAATTAAAACGGGTTGTAGAAATCTATCAATTTTGGCCAGAATAAATATAAAGATAGCTCTCCAGCCCTTGGAAGGTTCACATTCAAACTTTGTGAACTATTAGGTCCAAATACACAAATAAATGAACCAAAGACAAATAAAAGTGAGTTTAGCTCATGTTCATATTAGACTTGAGGGTTGTTATATCAGAAACAGAAAACTGAAGAAAAAGTGACTTTTTCATCAAAATCTCTCATTAACTGAACATAAACCCAGTGTGTCCATCCACTGTCATTGATCTAACTAGATGGTACATCAATGTTGTAGAAGATGATGGTGTTTCCACAGTAACTATGGAGCCTCTGAATGTCCAAATGGTTCATATCTGATGACCATGAAAAGATGAATAACTGAAAGTTACACCAATTATTGACATGGATTGATAGATTAGTGAATCAACAGGTATTGAACAGCTTACATTTTGGTAGACGGTGAATATTTGGGTCTTTATGGGTTAAATGAACATCAAGTCTTTTTCATAGAGAAAACTATCATTAGCTATTTAACATTAATTACTATAGTATAGTACAGTAGTGCAGTACAGAACCACTCTAATTCCATGTGGTACTGTACTGCACTATAGTATTATAGCACAGTACCACATGGAATTAGAGTTGGCCTTTTGCATAGTTCACTATTTATTTGCAGTTTTGCATATTGTTAGTACTTTCTTTCGGGATATATTTTCAGTATAATTGTGTATGACAGCTTTAATGTACTCTCTCTTTTTAAGATAAAATATACTTTATTGTTCCCAGGGGGAAATTCATTGTGGACAATAGTGCAAAGGGGCTGCAAATGGCATACAAAAAACACAGTACAGGCAAGAAGACATCACAATGTGGACATATGACAACAATAAATAACATCATTCTGAGGCCTGGGAGAGTTACCAATAGACAAAACTATTGCACAACCCTAAATTTTTGCACTTCAAGAATCTGTTGCTAAACAGAACAGAGCTGCTAAAAAAGATTGACAGTGGTATTGTAACAATATTAGATAGATAGATAGATAGATAGATAGATAGATAGATAGATAGATAGATAGATAGATAGATAGATAGATAGA
>JAPTGZ010000001.1:21590377-21603279 GCA_029814645.1 Fowleria isostigma | reverse complement strand
GCTGAGGAGCCAATGGTGCGAAGCTACCATCTGTGGGATTATGACTGAACGCCTCTAAGTCAGAATCCCGCCTAAACACAACAGCACTAACTCTAATGGAAAAGGTAGGTACCTTCAGGTGGCAATACTCAACACTGATTGGATGACGTCATTGCCCGCCTCTTTACCCGGAGGTAATCGTTTTTTTTTTTTTCTGTCCACGTTGAGAGACAGGTAGTGACATTGTACAATCAGCATTGAGTCATGCCACCCGAAGGTACCTACCTTTCCCTGTTGTTATCTTCTCTTTTGTAGTTGTGTTTTGTCTTTTGCGTTTGTGTTTTCTCTTTTGCGTTCATGTTTTCTCTTTTGTGGTTGTGTTTTCTCTTTTGCATTCATGTTTTGCACTTCAGGGCCACCGTACTTTTCTGTTGTAGGTCAGTTAGGATTACCAAAATTATTTCTATTAGCTAAATGACAGAATAATGGTAAATGGTCAGTACTTGTGTAGTGCTTTTCCACACTTTCATGGTGCCCAAAGTTCTTTACAAAGCCTCATATTTACCAATTCATGCACACACTCATACACCAGTGGCTGGCTGCCTCCATGCAGGCCACTGCCAGGCACCACTGGGAGTATTTTGGGGTTCAGTGTCTTGTCTAAGGACACTTCGACAGTCGACCCTTTGATCATTGGACGACTTGCTCTACCAACTGAGTGACAGCTGCCCAACCAAGAGTTCGTTAGATAATTTTTTATTATTTTCTTCAAAGTCATAAGTTTACATATATTTCCTTAGTGTTTGGTAGATTGCCTTGAAAATGTATGAGTAAAACATTTTAGGTATCCATCCACAAGCTTGTCAGAATACATTGCTGGAAATTTGGCCTATTCTTCCTGAAAGAACCGGTGTAACGGCGTGAGGTTTGTGGACCGCCTTGCTCACACACACCTTTTCAGCTCTAACCACAAATTTTCTATGGGACTGAGATCAGGGCCACTCTATAACATTAACTTTGCTGTCCTTAAGCCATTTTCCAACTACCTTGGCAGGATGCTTGGGCTGATTGTCCATTTGCAATATCCATTTGTGCCCAAGCTTTAACTTTCTGGTTGATGTCTTTATATGTGCTTTAATATTTCCATAATAATGTTCTTTCATCATGATACCATCTATTTTGTGAGGTGCACCAGTTCCTCCTGCAGCAAAACAGCCCCTCAGCATGATGCTGCCACCCCTGTGCTTCACAGTTGGGAGGATGTTCTCAGGCTTACAAGCTTCCCCCTTTTTCTTCCAAATGTAATGATGGTCATTATGGCCAAACAGTTGAATTTTAGTTTTGTCAGACCACAGGACCTGTCACCAAAAATTAAGGTCGTTGTCCCTGTGTCCATTGGCAAATTGCAATCTGGCTTTTTTATGCTGCTTTTGGAGTAATGGTTTCTTTCTTGCAGAGTAGCCTTTCAGCCCATGTTGGTACAAGAGTTGTTTCACTGTGGATAATGACACTCTCTTACAGATTCAGCCTGCATCTTCACAAGGTCTCTTGCTTTTGTTCTGGGGTTGATACGCACATTTCGCATCAAAGCACATTAATCTCTGTGATACAGAACTTGTCTCCTTCCTGAGTAGTGTAAAGGCGGGACATTCCCATGCTGTTTTTACTTGTGTATAATTGTTTGAATAAATGAATGTGGCACCTTCAGGCATCTGGAAATTGTAGATTGTAATAAAAAAAAAAATCTGTAAAAAAAACCCAAACTCATTCATTGTTCTGTCATTTAGCAACTAGAAATATTTTTTGCATCATTTAAACTTAGAAAAATTATCAATGCTGACCGTCATGTACAACAATATTGAATAAAAATGTAAAACTAGAAGGGCACTTGGAGTTCCAGCAAGATTTGTAGTCCATCCATCTCCTTGTGAACTATTGTGAAATACTCATTCTTTTTCTTCTTCTTCTTGATGATGTAAATATAGCCTCATTGTATCTAATGTGTGTATAAATATAACTGATCTTTAAATTCAGTGGGTAGTATCACTGTAAGTCAATTGCATTGGTTATTAAGTAAGGGCAATTGAAACAGAACTGCAAGCAATTATGAATGGGGGCCAAGCCTCCTTGTGCCACTTGGCCCCCAGGCCCAACAGAGCCCAGTGAGTTATCAGAAGAATTTTGTTTGGTCAAAAATTAGTAAAGGAGGTCTGAGAGAGTGGACTACCTAAGAATGCAAGTGTCTCTGTAATTGGAACGGCTGTACTTGTAAACTTTCCTCCCTGTCTCTGCTGTATTTACATCATTGGCTCCATGACGTATTTCTCTTAAATCACCACAATGTCACAGATTTGATGTCAATACATTTGTACTAGAATTTACTTGCCATTTAAACAGTGACCTTTTGCTGGCTCTCATCAGACGGTGGCCCAGGCCCAGGTGAGGTGTGGTGAGAGCCCCTGGCTTTGGGAGACCAGTGAGAGCCCCTGGCTCTGAGTTGCAGGAGTAAGCGCAATAACTACTGCAACAGGTGTAAACCAAAAGTGAAACTTTGGACGCCCGACTCCTGGCTTCTCTGCCTCTGTTATACAGTACACCTTACGTGAAATTTTTACAACTTCTAACCTGTATCCACTGGGCCCCCTGGAAATGCTGGGTAACCATAAATGTGTCGTGGTTACCACCCCTTTATGGTGCCCCAGGAGCCGATGGTGTAAATACAGCAAAGACGAAAGAAAGTTTACAATTACAACCATTCCAATTACAGAGAGACTTGCATTCTTAGGAAGTCTGTTCTATGGGACCTTTCTTACCAAGACCATATTCTCCATTCATGATATTAAGAAACATCCAATGTAGGACTCATCGCTTGCCACCATAGCCCCTTGTAGTAGATGCTCATGCTGGATCTTGCAACCCATAGGCTGGAGGGAAGCAGAGGAGGTACCACACTCAGCAGTATTTTCAATGTGACTGCAGTACCAGATTTGTCCACAAAACTACAGATGATCCCTTTAATGAGGCCCAGGTTCAGGTTACTGCTAATTAAGGCTCGACAGAAGGTGTTTTCACACAGTGTACTAGGATTCCTACTATACTTGGATACACTTCACACCTTTCCCCCAATGTTGCATTTACATGTGCGTACTGCAGCCTGTGTATTTGAGAACAAATGGGTGTTACGGGCCGAAACAGTAGATGGTGATGTGGAGGGAATTCTGTCGCTATCCAACAAACTCGGAAGTCAGAAAAAGACAAACTCCTACATCATCAACTGAGTGACTGTTCTGTTCATTTGTCTACAATGGCGGTAAAAGAAGCAATACTGTTTTATCTGTTATTCTGTTTGAGGTCATGAAGAAGAACGTTTGTCATTGTCCCTGATACCTTCAACAATGGTGTTGTCCTTTTGTTGTATGTCGAATTCAAACAATGAATGTTTTGGCACCGTCTACAGTCTAATGTTGAGTAGGTAACTTCCGTAATCAGAATCTTAAAAAGACTTGGCATCTGGTCTAGCATCTGTGATCTGGGCTCCGGCCCGGTTGCATTCACATGCACACATACTCTACTGGAGTACGGGTGGCCTGTATCTGAGTCCACCCTTCTCATCTGTAGTCCAGTATGGTATGCTAGTACAGTATGTTTGCGTTCACATGGACAACATGAAGTGGACTTGAGTACGTAGTGTACTCGGGTACTGACTCTAGTACACTGTGTGAAAAGGCTCAGAGACACAGACATACAACTTAAGTAAGTAAAGTAACTTTAGTTACTTTTTAACTTGTTTTTTAGAGTAGAAAGATGAAAACAGATAAAAAGTACATGTTTTCAACTACACGTCAGAATGTAAATATATATATCCTTTATTTAACCAGGTAAAAAACGTCATTGTGTTTACAAATCTCTTCTCCAAGAGTGACCTGGCCAAGAAAAGCAGAATAACAAATCGTTTCTGACAAGACCTAATCAACACATAATACAAATAACTTACAATCGATAATTAGGAAACAATCATTAAAATTAAATAAATAAATAAATAAAAATAGTTACATTGACAAAGCTCATTGATATCAGGCTCAAAAGCTACTGTTAAAATTCTGACTCTTGTAACTGTATAACTAGACTTTAGTGGATATTACATCACCCATTGGTGTCTGTACTGCCAGTAGTTTGAGATTTGGCTATCAATGTGTTAGTTTTTGTGGGTCCTGAAGTGACCATTTATGGACAAAGGAGATGGACTACAAGAGTTTAAGGGCTAGTTTATATGTAATACTCACTTGGTAACGCTTCATCAAGCACTGTGTAAGACAGTCATTTTACAGTATAGTTAGATTAACCTACTAACCACACCCACAGCTGGATGTTTGTCAGGAAAAAAATGTATAATGATAAAGAAAAACTGCAAGTCTAATGCAGTAGGCAAGTTAGCTGTCATACTGGCCTGCCAATCAGTGCTCGACATGGCAGATATTGAATAAGAGATCTGATTAACATATCACCAGTTGAAAGATGGACCATCAGATCATTTTCAAATTAAACGGATGATACTGGTATGACTCCACAAAAATAATTGTTGAAGCTCAGTGTCTATGGGAGTCAGGACTGTTTGGAGCCACCACCAGTGGTATTACAAAGTTAAGATATTTCGTTTGCCCATAAAACAATAATTTTGTTAATTTTTTCAAGATTTTCTAATCTGTTATGAGATGTATTAGATCATCACAGTGGTCATATGATTGTCATCCTCTGCATAGCACTTTCACAAAGCAGAGGAGTGAAAAATGGAAAAGAATAAGATAGTCTTCCCGCTCTTCAGGTGCCAATTTTTTTATTCATTTTATCCTATTTTGTTTTATATTATGATTTTTTTTTTTTTTCAGCAGTAAGTGAACTTGATGTTTAGTTATTTTTTAGTCTTTTATATAGTCTTAGTGTAAGAGGTATTTTTATTTTGTATATTTGTTGTATTTACTGTTTTCTGTGTATTTAGTGTGTGTACTGCTGAGGGATTCTTAATATTCCCCCGGGATCAATAAAGTGTCTCTAATCAAATCTAATCTAATGAAAACAACAGTTTAACTAAGTGGTTGTTTCATGACATAGTTGCCTCCTCTGTAAGAGTCCGTGTAGATAGACCAGCATCTGTTCACCTTTTGAAGAACCCAATCGCTATGATGTGTCTAGATAGTCTCTCTTCAGTTTCACCACTTTTGTGTCAATGGACCATTACCATAGTAGCAAAGGTCTTATTTGCAGTTTGTCTGTTAGCTTATTACCATTCTATGTTCAATGTTAGCCTCCAGCGCATCAGTGTTAAAGAAAGTGAAAGACTACTCCAGTCTCTACGCCTTTTTTAGGATCTGCTCCAAAACTTAAGGAGCTCATCTCACCAAGCCTCATGAAAATCAGTGAAGTTTGGATCATATTTGATATGCTTGCATTATAAGGACTAGTCAAGCTAACGCTGCTGATCCACTAGCAAGGAGGCTCCACTCCGCCCTGGAGCGTTGGAACCCCCCGGAGGAGCGCATGGTGGGAATGTCCCGTTTGTGGATGGGTGTGACTGGGCTTTCTTTTTTCCCGCAGAACCACTTAAAAATTTTATTTCTATGAATGTATTTGTGTTATCACTTATTATCGACAGCAACAACTTCAGACACTTTTTTCCATGCCTCATTATGCACTCCCTGTACGACTCTATCGGCGTGCGATCGTCCGACGTCATGTTGGACCACCCAGGCGTTGGTCTGCTGTTGAATACTCGGTCCGCGCTCTCCTTTGCATAAGGTTGGGCTCTGCTCAACTTTATGCAAATGAGAGTGGAGCGACTCCCCCATCGAATCAAGAGCGGAGCATTACCACAATGCTTTTCAGAAGCTCCGGTGCGCAAAGACGGCGTGTCCCATAGACATGAATGGAGACGGAGCAGACCGGAGCGTCCTTTGCCAGCGGATCAGCACCGTAAGATGTGAAATAGTATGGCAACTTCTATTTCAGTTTTGTAAGAAAACCAATATACATGCATGTCATGTTTCAGAGAAGACCACCTCATGATGTCTACATACAGGAGGCATTTTTTAGTACTGTAAACATTGCCATAAATTAACTTGAGCCTACAATGAAGAGCTTGAGAGCAAAGGCAGACACATGCCTGTTTATACATCAGAAACTCTTTAGTGTTTAATGTCCCATCCTCCTTGTGGTTGTGGGTGACTAATGGACTGTATACAGGGCTAATTTGATGGGTGTTTGCTTCATTCCCCCTTGGGGCATCAGTCAGGACACAAGATGCAGGTGATTTAAATTCAGTTTAGGGTAACTTTACTGAAGGAGGCTAGGCACAGTACAGGCATGAGTAGACTTGCACCACTTGTACTACGACACCAACAGCGTAACTGGGTATGTGCAGTTCATCTTTTGAACCTGCTTTATCCTCACTAGGGTCACTGGAGCCTTTCTTAGCTACTTAAGGGTGAAGGCGGTCCACGGGTACACCTTGAACAAGTTGCCAGTTCATTGCAGGGCTGACACATAGAGACAAACAATCACACTCGCATTCACACCTATTGGTAATTTTTAGATTAACCAATTAACTTATCAGTGCATGTCTTTTCTTGGTGGGAAGAAGCTGGAGTACCCAGAGAGAACCCATGCAGACACAGGGAGAACAGGCAAACCCCACACAGAAAGGTCCCACCCCATCAACTAGTGTTGGAATCGAATCCAGGACCTTCTTGCATGAGTGCTATCCACTGTACCACCATGTCACCCTGTAAACATAACATAAATAAAAAAATGAGTATAAGTACCACCCATAATACAAGGAACTCATCACTGCAATAACAAAATCAGTATGCAATACAGTACTCTTGTTATCACAGTATTATCAAACAATATTAAATAAATGCATAATTCTTAAACATAAAGTACATCATATCCTTTCTATACGAGCTGCACAGTCACTGACAATATTAAACAATAACTCAAATAATATTCTCTGTAGTCTCAAACCGCGCTGAATGGTTAGCTGAACATCAAAGGAAAGATTGCCACTGCCAAATGTACAGTAACGTTGGCACCCATAAGCTACATATAGTCAAACTAACGATATAAGTGATGTATTAAATAAAGTAACTTTACTTGTAGCAAACACATATCAGTCCCAAATTCTTTCTGACATTGATTCTCTACCACCAAAATATAGAAAGTATGCTTAAGGCATGGGATGAAGGACACTGACATAAAACAGTAGCATATTCAGTGTCAATCAAATGGCTGTGAACTACAACAGAGATAAATGGCAGCACACAGACAATCATAAAACAAGCATACAGAAGCAACAATGTGAAAATAATAATGTACTTACATTCAAGGATGCAAACTAATGTAGTGCAACACAACAATAAAATTGAGAGAATACACAACTATGATCTCTGTACACTTCTGCTGCTACTACCTTAACCATAATGCATTGCACCTTAAAGAAAACAGTCAAGTACCCCAATATATAGTAAAGACTAATAATCAATGTAAATATTCTTTCTAACAGTTGTCCCCAAACGTACTAAGTACATTCTCTCCAACAAAGGTAACAAAGTCTGAGGGTCTTAATTGGAAGTAGGTGTGATAGTAGGGCTGTCTTCCTCATCACCAGTTGTGACAGCTGGCAAAACCCATTAGCCTGGCGAGTGGTCTGGTGTAGTCATGATCTCCGATCCTCTCACCTGCTGAGTGGACGAGGCCGTCAGCACTTTGTTGGACCTTACTGACATGGCCTATGGGCCACAGAGCTTGTGGAAGCTGACAGTCCACCAAGCTGACAGTCCACCAAGATCACAACACAGTCCTCTGTGAGGAAGCACAGGTGGCAGGTCTGCCATTTTGGAGATCGAAGGTTTGGCCTTCCAGTGCCTGCATTCTGAGCAGGTGTGCTAGTACTGGCAAAATTGCTTCATGGCCCTGCAGGATCCAATACAAGCACCATATTTCTGTGAACACACTCTCTGGCCCTGGATGGTACAGACAACTGCCAAAGTCTTGAATAAGGATTCTGGTAGCAGGGTGGACAGGGTCAAACAAGATGGGTTGGACTGCAGTCTGCTCTAGATAGCATGGCAGAGTCTGCCACCTACCCGGATGAGTTCCTCCTCTTCATCCAGCTCAGGTGACAGGGTGAGTAATTTGCTGTTGAATGCAACAGTTTACCTGTCTTCAGGAGCTGCAACTCATTTGGAAAGCTGTCATTCAGGGCTCATTTAAGAATGGCAATCTCTACGTCGTGATAATCTTCAGCAGTATAGCCGCCATTATGTCTGCTGCCCCATGTACTTCCTGTGCTGTAGCGTCTAGCAACTCCTTCCAGGTGTCATACTGCCATGTTGGGTGTAATCAATGTAATACCATAGAATATAGTTTTCCTGAACTAAGAACTGCTGCCATCCTGCTCCACACTGGGCTTGAGAGGCCACTCACCTATTGGTTGATGGAGGTCCTTGACTCCATCTGATAGACTGTATGAGGTCTTCATGGTGGAATCGATGTAACACCAAGCATAAGGGTCGGTGATTTCTTGTATTTCCACCACTCTGGTAATGACAAAGATCTTGAAGTGACAGGACTCAGATTGCAGCCACATGTGGGTTTATCCACAAGATGGTCTGGTCCACCTTCAATGTGAGCTCCCTTTCCAGAAGCTTAGTCAGTTGAGCTCCAGTAACTGCTCCACACAGCTCTAATCTGGGCATGGAGAGGAGTCACTTTGGTACAACCTTGGACCAGGCCAGAAGGAATGATAGGTGGACTTGACCTTGACTATCCACTGCTCTCAAATAAGATACCCAGCCATAAGCTTGCTCAGATACATTACAAAAGACATGCACTTCACAGGTGCTGTTGGACTCCCCCACTTCTGCCAGTATGTATACTCAAGGCTGAGTGATGTCAGACAGGAACTGTAGTTCTTCCTCCCAGTCATTCCAGGATCATAGGAGGTCCCAAGGAAGTAGGCGGTTATCCCAGTCTCTGTTTCTCCCAGAGACATCATTCTGACCAGCATTTTGACTCAAGTAGTGTAGGGTATAATGAAGCTCAAGGGGTTATATTGACTGGCTAGGAGATGTTCCGCATTGTGGGAACACCATACTCTGTGGGTCAATGTTGGTAGCCAATGGTGTCAGTTTGGCAATGCCAGCTGAGAATAAAAGTGGATTCAGGGGAGTCTGCTCATTCTTGAGCAAGCCAGAGCTCTAGGCTGTCAGACCTAGCCTCTTTAGGTAAGTGCTCAACAACACTTGGCACATTACTGGCCCACTGGCATGGGTCAATGCACCAGATGCTAAGAGTCCCCTTAGTTGGTTTACCAGTTGTCTCGCATCTTTGGGCGTAGGTAGGCTCTATAGGAGGCTGTTGCCCCACTAGATGGAGAACCTCATGTCGTCTTTAGGGTGGCTGTAGTTGCCTACATGGCACTACAGGGCAAACGTGGTGCAGCATGAACTTCAGGTGCCAAATAGCAGCACCTTCCACTCAAACACAGCTGAAGGGTCATCTCTAGTCCACTCATGCCACACAAATCATAAGGCTGGTTTTCCTTTAGGAGACCTGATGGAACATCCCTATAATGTTTGTGCTCAAGGTGAGAGTGTGTTTGCAGAGCAGGGGCATGGCATAGCAAAGAACCCCTGCTACCTCCACCCATAAAGTACTTTTACTTGTGGCAAACACATATCAGTTCTAAATACATTCTGACACTGATTCTCTTTGAACAGAAATAGAGAAAGAATGCTTAAGGCACGGGATGAAGGACAGTGACATGAAACAGTAACAGATACAATCGATGTCAATCAAACAGCTGTGCAGCAGAACAGATAAACAGTGGCACACAGATAATCCTAAAAGAAGCATACAGAAGCAACAATACAAAAATAATAATGTACTTGTGTTATTCAAGGACACACACTAACACCACAGTGCGACACAACAATAAAATTGAGAAAATAAACAACTACTATCTCTGTACACTTCTATTGCTACTACCTTAACCATAATGCATTGTGCCTTTAAGTGACAGACAACTACCCCAACAAGTAGTAGGAATAATAATAATTATTATTATTATTTTATTTATTTTATTTAATTATTTTAAATTATTATTAAAATTAATAATCATTATTAAATATTTGGAACCTGTCTAACATCCCTCTTTCTTTTCTCTCTGAAGGTCTCTCCTCAACCTCCAGGCTCTCCTACCTCTCACACAGCTGCAGACCTTCACCACTTCACCTCTCCAAGTCAGTCTCCCTCTATTTTCCCAGGAAACGGGCCCACCACTACAACAACAAATGCTGCCATTGTAAACGCAGATGAACCTCCCACCCCCACATCTCTGACTTCACCCTCCTCTGTCACAGCTCCACAAGAACAATAATGAAGCAAAGACAAAGCATCCACAAAGTGGATGCTCATATTCTGACATTTCACCCATGTCGCGTCACTACTGATGCACTGAAATCATTTTGATTCATTGTATTATACCAGTCCTCAGCTGGAAATCAGGCTCTACTTTTCTTTGCATCCAATTATCATGTGTAAGTGCCTTTTCAGTCATTGTCTGAAACCATTACTGATCTAAAACAAGACAATAACATTTTGCCTGTCTTGCTTGTCTTACATCTTTTTTTTTTTTTTTTTTTAGATCTCAACCATGTACAAATGTATTTTTTATCTAAAACAAACTGTGGCATTTGGATTTTGAAGCTGGTTGAAAGGAATTGTGCACATCTTCATAGTGAATGTGAAAAATGTATACAAATCTTTTGAATATAAGATGAAGGAAAATTCAAATAGGATTCTTTTCTTGTACAGTTTTACTTTAACAGCCTTGATTCATAAATCCACCATCACCTTTTGTTTGTGTATAAATAGTAAATGTGAAAATTCAGGTTTAGCCCATTCAACTTCTGCTTATTCTGTGTTGAGGGTTAATTTTGACAAGTGAAGCTGAGGAGCATATTCATTTGTAGATTTATAGGCTTGCTTGTTACACAAAATGAAATAAAGCTGTTTACCTACTCTGTGTCCTCCTGCATCATAGCCATCACTGGACAAAAACTGTCAACCTCTCTGTACAGAAAACTAAATATGTGGCCTGTAGTGTATCGTATTCTTTCTTCTATGTGTGTGCATTTACTACTTTGCCATTATACTGTGTCAGTTTTTCTCCACAGAAACCTCAATGCTAGTAAATCCAGCAAGAAATGTTATCACTAGTGTTCGTGTCAAGGTGCAGTTTGCTGTTTGTTCTTTATAGTCACTGAAATACTATACTGCACTACTGTCAGCAGTTGGGCTTTTTATAATGAACTGACCTTTTTGTGTCTTGCAGTAAGGTGAGGGTAATAGAAAATGGTGTTCTCAGTAGGTGGTAACTATGGTTTAAATAGTTCAGGAAAGGTTATTGGTAAGAAAAAGTCACTTCAGTGGGTTGTCAAGTAAAGTATAGGAATAAGGTGATGGATGGAGGCTGTTTTTCAATATATAAATAGCATCAACCATTTGTTGCAAACAGTGGGAGAAAAAAGCTGAATAGAAATGGAAATTGTCCTGGCAGATTGGTTGTCACATGCAGAGGTTATTTTGCATATTTTGCCTTTAAAAAAGCTGGTCTTGTGCTGTTGATGTATGTATGTGTTTATTTTGAATAAAAAGATGTATTCATGAAGTTGGTGATTTCTGATTTCTGCCATCATTATAACACCTGACATCTGCAAAGCCATCACCCACTATTTATGGAAAAATGTAAATGATGCCAAAAGGGAACTAAAGCAGACTGAAGCATGCTGAGAGGCTGACAGCTACCTTCATGAGGAATGCTGCAGAAACACACCTCTAATGTCAATATTTACAGACACATAAATGCAAATGACTGCACATGCTGGAAACAGATGGCAATAAGTCAGATGTGTCTTTTCCATTTTGTTTATGAACTCTGATTATGACACAGTATGTCTAAGTAATCATCATCAGTCCTGTACAGCTACAGTCCATAATAGAGGTCATGGATTCAATCTTCTTCTTTTCCTTTCAGCTGTTCCCTTCAGGGGTTACCACAGTGAATCATCTGCCTCCATCTCACCCTATCCTCTGCATCTTCTTCTCTCACACCAGCTATCTTCATGTCCCCTTTCATCACATCCATAAATCTCCTCTTTGGTCTTTCTCTAGGCCTTCTGCCTGGCAGTTCCAATCTCAGCATCCTACTACCAATGTATTCGCTATCCCTCCTCTGCACATGTCCAGACCATCTCAATCTAGCCTCTCTGACATTGTCTCCAAAATATCTTATATGTGCTGTCCCTCTGATGCACTCTTTCCTGATCCTTTCCATCCTCGTCACTCCCAGAGAGAACCTCAACATTTTCATCTCTGCTACCTCCAGCTTTGCCTCCTGTTGTTTTCTCAGTGCCACTGTTTCTAAACGATACAACATCGCTGGCCTCACCACCATCTTGTACACTTTTCCTTTCTTTCTTGCCGATACCCCTTTATTACATATCACACCTGACACTTTTCTCCAACCATTCCAACATGCACATGCTTTTTCACCTCTTTTCCACAATCTCCATTGCTCTGGACTGTTGAGTCCAAGTACCATATTTTTCGGACTATAGAGCACACCTGTATATAAGCCACAGACACTAATTTTAGAAAGAAAATCAATTTTGTACACGTATAAGCCGCACCAGTTTATAAGCCACGAGTGTCCACATTGTGATATTGTCACCTAAAAAATAAATTAAAATGATTTTCCATCAGAGTATGGAAAGGTAATAATAGAAAACAAAAGGTTTTCTTAAAAGCACATTTTCTCTTTCCTTTTTTTTTGGCGGTGGATTTATCAGGGTTTCCTTTGGATTCGT
>JAPTGZ010000001.1:21546535-21562555 GCA_029814645.1 Fowleria isostigma | reverse complement strand
ATTTCATCAACAAACCCATACATATGTACACTCTTAAGCCACTTTAACGGTACCCTGATCTCAAAACCAAGTGCGAATAACTATTTAAAGACACTTGTCGACACGTCACTAAACAGACAGTGAATGTGCGTTTAGACTGAACTGCTGTCCACTCGTCCACTTTTTTATGTTCAGAACTTTGTAAAAGTTCTGAACATAAAAAGAGACACCTTTGGCACTGGAACAAATTTTGTCTAATTTTTTCAATCAAAAATGCTGAAGTGAGAACTGGGGTACTTGGCTAAAAAAGAATATCTCAGAGGGTACTCAACTGTAAAAACTTTGAGAACCACTGATGTAAACTATCAGCTGATGCAACATATAAGACTATTAGAAAAAGTCTTATTTTGACCGACTGTCAAAATAACCATCTATGAATTTTTGTTTGAAGATGAAAACATGATGATACATAATACAGATGCATGTAAATAATGAGCTTTATACTTTATTCAGTCAGTGATAGAGTCTGTGGATGCATAGCGTTGATTCGTTATTGGTTTTGGTAGTCTTTAGTGTGTTCTGGTACATGACTTCCCCCAGCAGTTGAAAGTTTTGATTATCAATTCTATAGGTTACACATCAAATCAAATCAAATCAAATCAAATCAAATCAAATCAAATCAAATCAAATCAAATCAAATCAAATCAAATTTTACTGTCAGTACACACAGCAGTAGTGCAAACAAATTCAGATGGTGTTTCTCCCTTGGGATCCCATACAGATAATTAAAAATACAAGGCACTCAACAATTTAAAAACATAACAATCTAAAATTAAAATCATAACACCTGGAAAATTTAAAAACGAATCACTCCTCAGAAAATTATTCCATTCAGCCTCATCCCTCCCCACCCACACCCCCCACACCCACACCTGTTCATATATCCACACACATCCCTGAGTCACTAGGCAGTGGCTGAAAATAAAAAATTGCAATAAATAGATAAATAAATGGCTATGATAAAAAAGATGGGAGTAATATAAAAATGGTCAGCAGTTTAAGAGTCTTGTGGCAGACAGTGTTGGGGAGTGACGGAATACATGTAATGGGATTACGTATGTATTTAGAATACAAAATATGAGTATTTGTATTGTTACAGTTACAGTTTTAATAAATAGTAATTAGAATAGAGTTGGGTTTTTTTAAATTAATGGATTAGTTTTCATTACTTTCTTCATTTCACAAATCCAGTCTCCCGCGCATTTCCCATAATCCCTTGATACAATATGCAACACAAATATTCTGATGACTAGTGTTGAGTGCAAGTTGTGGGAACGAGTCAGTCCATCTAGTCTAACTTAGGGATGTTCTGATTCAATATTTGTATCAGGGTTCAGCCTCTTTTTCTATAACCAGACAAAACACTAATAAGTTCCATTGTCCACAGTATTAGTGCATCACATGTTCATATGTGTTTATGAGGCTTATACCTAATACATTCATCCAGCTCTAAAACAGAACACACATGAATCATTCGGTTTAAGCATGGTGTGATTTGCTACATTCGTATGCTTTTAAAATTCAATAAAATGTGAAAGTAACCCAAATATTCAGATTATGATCCTCAAATTAAATAATACAATGAATTATGGCACAGATTACTTTTTTGGACATGTACTGTGTAATCTGTAACAGAATACATTTCAAATATAACCCTCCTTACACTGGTGGCAGGGAGCTGTCGATCATTTGGGTGGTTGTGTTTTTCAGGCTTCTGTAGGTTTTGCCTGAAGCAAGCAGTTCGAAGTGTTGGTGAGGTGGGTGTGAGGGGTCCCCAGTGCCTCTGGAAGAGTTCTTGTACAGAGGGGTGGGAGACTCCAATGACCCTCTCCACTCCTCTAACTATCCTCTGCAGGGCTTTTTAGTCTGACACTACAGTTGGAGTACCACATGGATACACTGTGTGTCAGAGCGCTCTCAACCACATCCTGAAAAAGGTTCTGAGGAGTTTGGTGGGGAGGGTGGCCTGTTTCAGTTTCCTCAGAAAGCGTAGTCTCTGCTGGACCCGTTTTGTGATAGCTGAGGTGGTATTGTTCCTACCCAGAACCTGCGAGACCTGAGGAACTCGATGTTCTCCAGTCTCTCCACTGTGCAGCCGCTGATGCAGATGGGTGCACACTCAGACTGCGACCTCCAAAAGTCGATAATCATCTCTTCGCCTCATCCATCATTAACAGTATAACAGCCTTTTTGTTGATAACTGTCTACAAACCCTGCACATACATCATTCAACAATAATTATAATAATTTTCATCCTCCAGTAGATAGAGTGATTAAAACAGTACTATGTTCACACTGAGCTCTACAGGCTCACCATTAAAGCAGAAAGGATTTATGTAATCATACATAATTATCTTAGGATTATAAAGCAAACTGTAAGCATGAGCTGTTCTCAGTCCCTGTACATGTGGGTGTTGATAGACAAGAGCATAATGATCTAAAGTTGACATGCTTCGGAGGAGTTAGAACAGTGCGACTCACACCTAAGAGAGGGAAACGGATGCTGGTTATTAATGAGGACATTATTACAAAGCAAGGTTTTGAACAGCAGCCCTTTGAGAGGGAGTACAACTGTAATTAATGATAATAATTATCACTGTATTCCATTTAGTGTTGACATTTCTTTTTCTGCTGCTAAAGTTTTTATCTGGTGAACCTAGATCATGATGACACCAGCTGCTGGAATGTGGGACATCACTGAGGCAGGTAGGAAAATGTTCTCAATTGGAGCTACTGTTGGAAAGGAACACATTCCAAAATCTAAGAACACCAGGACATAGCAGCTGCTTAAAGTAGGACATCAGAAACCTCTACTGTCTTTGTGCCATCAACCTCTAGAACTTGACTGAAAACTGCAATGGAGTTGTTGTATGTAGTAGTATTGGGAATTACTTTCTTCTGCACTTAAGGTAAAATATAGTATTTACAGAGTGACTGAAGAACCAGATCTGTTTATATTTGGAAACTGTAAGAAACACTGTGAAAGTGTGGTTTCCTCCTTTTAATTTAGTACCAGACTCGTTCACCTGGTTTGAATACAACAGACCTGAAAAAACCTAAGCAACAAGTGAAATATCAGTGGAATGTCAGTGGTCCTGTGTGTGGTGGTCATTGGTTTTGTTGAAATATACAGGAACTCAATGCAAGACCTGCTTGTAGTTCTTCAATTTAACAGCAGATAGAGCTAACAGGCTTTAAGACGTAGCCTCTGAGCTCCCTCAGCAATTGACTGCCACTCATTATTATTAGCTTATGTTTTTGTCACCCCTTGTCCGTCTTTCTGTCAGCAGGATTCACTTGGTAGAAGAGTAGTGAATGGGCAAAGAACAAATCCATTAAGGTAGGCAGATCTTGTACT
Source organism: Fowleria isostigma (assembly GCA_029814645.1). Classification (NCBI taxonomy): domain Eukaryota; kingdom Metazoa; phylum Chordata; class Actinopteri; order Kurtiformes; family Apogonidae; genus Fowleria; species Fowleria isostigma. The sequence goes on along the minus strand of JAPTGZ010000001.1, from coordinate 21,559,158 downwards.
CTTTTTGCTTTTTCTACCATCCATTTTAGTTTAAAAATAAGTGCATAGTTCTAAACAATGTCATTACTAAAACATCCAAGATCATAATGTAAAAAGCCCTTGATGAACCAGAGAGCAAAGTATTTCTGAAGTGGAACTCAGTGGGACTCCATGAGCAGAGGGATGAAACTATACATCTCCAGCTGTGAATATTATTAATGATACATCAACTAAAACTGTACAGAGTCAAGACAAACAATCTTCTCTTCTACCTTCTGTGTACCTCAGGAGAGACCTGAGGTGGGATAAAGCTGGGATTACTGCATGGCCCATACTTAACAAGGTTCTATTGGACTGTGACCACAGTGACCACTGGATTACACACAGATTACACTGATGTCCAGACTTAGTCAGCACTTCTCTGCCCGTTGTCTACCAACTCTGCCTTGGTTTCGTCTCAGTCAAAGGACACGAATGGAAATGGTGATGAAATAACTGGTACTGATGAAGATCTAGAGTTTGTCCCTGGACTCCTTCATTGGCCTTGTGCTGTGTGCTAATGCTAAGCTAGGTGCTGTGTGTATTCAGATGGGTAAAACATAGTCATCACTTGTCCCTATGTGGATAGTAAAAGCAAGTTTACCTTAACACACAGATGCTCCTCCCTTAAAAAATATGACAGATTAGAAAATACTTTATAAAAGCTTTTGCATTAATTGCTTGTTACTGACTTTTTTGTTTTGTTTTTCAGTCATATTTGGACAGATGTATTAAAACTGTTAAAGTACCAGCTTTGAATGATATTAGTAACAGTGATTGTGTATCATTCCTTGTCATCCATTCTTTTTCTTACTCTTGTGTTTTCCTAAATGTTACTAAAAGTAACAGTGACATTGCACTTGCCCTCTTGGAACACGTTGTGACACCCACCTTTAGAGGTAAATGCTCTGCATGCAATCTTCTGCTAATGCTGTACTCCTGCTACTACCAGATAAACCATCATTAACTCAGGCTGCATGCATACCATTGAGGACTCAGGGTCTGGATTAGATGGTCTTCACTGACACCGTGAGATGCAGGTGTGTACTCTTCAACTTATCCTGCTTGTATTTGTGTACCACAACCAAGCTTGTCCTATGTTTGACCTCTATCTGTGGCTAAGCTTCCTAGTGTCTGTCAGCAACAATCTGTCTCACACACACATCCCACCTGGCACAACAGTTAATGAGTAAAGAGTTTCCTTTTCATGGATGCAGTCGGTCCATCTCCAGGTGAGAAGATTACTGTAAAGGGAGACTTGGCTGAATCATGTCTTCAGTCTTCAGTTATGTTACGTAACACTCTATGAGGGCGGCCACGTGGCCACAGGGCTCACCTGTGTTTAGATTGACCATCTGCACCTCCCCACCTAAATCCCATTTTCATTCTGCAACACACACTGACAGCGGACATCTTACAGCTGAAAGGACTTCTACTTCCCTCTGGTGGGATCTGAGATAAATCCACATTTTTCCCAGCCTTCTGTGTGAAGATGAATTGCATAAGTGGTATGAGGAAGATGTGGGAGCTTGACGGCAGGAAATAACACAAAGATGTGCAAACGAGTGACTAATGCTGGACTGAGTGTGAATTGCAGTGCTCATACACTGTTTCCTATTTTCTCCCTGGTGAGACAGGTGCACCAGCAATTCATACTGCCATGTGTGGGTGAGCAGAAGTAAAGCAAGGATTGCATCTCTGTTGACACCTCCGCACATTCAGCGTGAGGGAGAAAGGGAGAGCGAAGCAGAGACATGCAGAAAGAAAGAGGAGAAAGAGGAGGACAGAAGGAGCGAGAGAGGCAGAGACAGTGAGGGAGAAGAGTGAAACAGACAGAAGATATATTTGACTCTGTGGGTGTGTGAAGTATCAAGGCATGCATGATGATTGTGGATTTGTCCTCTTGAAGCAATCGGACGAGCCACAGCAGCAGAAGCAGAAGGATATTATTGTTCAAAGTGTGGGTTTTTGTACTTTAAAACAACAGGACCTGTGATCGCAGAAGCAGAAGAGACATTTTCAAAGGCAAAATGATAACTGTTTGGTTTCTGCTGCCCCAAGGATCTCATTAACTGGGATTACAAAATACCCGAACTAGTGGTCAAGAATAATGATGATGACAAAAATGATGATGTCTCCTCACTGTCATTAATCAAGAATTCAAATCCAGAATTTAGCTGAGGTGAGTTTGTGTTTATTACAAGTCAATGACTGAATTGTAGTAGCTGTAATAGTTTTTACAAGTGTGTGAAATGTAGTTTTTCTGTCCAATTAAGCATATTTATGTGTCTTTTAAAGAATCTTTTTTAAAAATGAGTTGACTTCTTCATAGGGCTGTTTGAGGGCATCTTTAGGGTTAAGGCCAGGGTAAGAAAATGTGTCAACATTAGTCAGAGTCTTAACAACAAGGACAGTGTATGCTGTGTGTGCACATACTCATGCATTTCTCTGTGCTTTTGGGGACTGAAAGTCGACTTCTCAAAGCCCAGTATGAGATGTAGTCAGCCCACGCTGTTTCCCGTTCCCATGGAAACCATTGCCCAGTGCTAAATGCAGTTCTATTCTGTGACAAGAGTGTGTGAGTATGTGTTTGTGTTTCTGAAAGAGTGAGAAACATATTCATCTGTGGCATATACACTGTTGTTTTTACCATATGAACTACAAAAAAATGACAAGATGATGTATTATCTAACTCCTTGCTGCCCCCTCCTTTTTGGATCTTTCACCACTATTTTATCTCCTATTTATTCTCTGTACTGTCTGTCCTTTTAACCCTTCCCATGCTCTTCTTCAACACTTCATCTTTTCTGTCTCTGTGTCTCTAAGATGGCCGTCAGCTCTATCATCATCTGCCTCCTGTCACTGATTGGCTATGGCTCATCCTACCCCTCTCCTCCGCCTCCTCCTCGGGGATGCAGTGTGGATGTGGACCCTCCGTACAGAGTCCTGTGTGACCTGGAGTCAGTGTGGGGCGTGGTTCTGGAGGCGGTGGCCTGCAGCGGTGGTCTCACTTCACTGGTCCTCTCTGTGCTCTTGCTGGTCAAGCTGCGCTCTATGTCTGACCCAGCCAGGTGCTCTGGCCTCGGGCCCCTTCTCCTGCTCTTGGCCACTCTCCTTGGGCTTTTCACCATCTCTCTGGCTTTCCTGGTAGGGAAGAACCAGGCTCTCTGTGTGGTCCGAAGGGCCTTCTGGGGCCCCCTTTTTGCCCTCTGCTTCTCCAGCTTGCTAGTCCAGGGTGTGAGGCTCAGGAGGTTGGTGGCTGGCAAGACAAGCCCATCAGGCACCACCCTGGCAGCCCTTGGTCTGGCCTTGGCCCTGGTTCAGGGGATCATTTCTGCTGAGTGGGTTCTGTTGACTGTAGTTAGGGAGGGTCATCCGGCCTGTGAATACCCACCTTTAGACTTTGCTCTGATATGCAGCTACACCCTGGGGTTGCTCCTCATAGCGATGGGGCTTTCTCTGGGGGTGGTGCTGTGTGGAGGGGAGTTGGGGGCAGATGGAGCAGGTGGGAGTGAAGATGAGAGAGAAGCAGAGAGTGAAAAACGACGATGGAAATGTAACGCCGTCTGGCTCTTCCTGTCCTGCCTGGCATCGGCATTGCTGTGGGTGGCCTGGTTGGGGTTTTATCTGTACGGCAGCCAGGCGCTGAGGGTTAAAGGGAAAGGAGAAAGGTTAGGCAGAGGAGAAAAAAAGGACATACGGGTGTTGGATGAACCTGCGCTGGCAGTGGCCTTGGTCATCCAGGGCTGGATTTTGCTACTGTTCCATGCTATTCCAGAGGCGCACCTGTGCCTCCGAAAACCACTAGAATCCAACACACAAGATTTCTTTGACACCAGTCAGACGAACCCTCCTCCACATTTTGGAGAGGAGCTACCTGCACACTCTCATCGACCTTTCCCAGAAAACCAGTCATTTTCGGTGGAGGAGCACAGCGCAAGTAGGTCCACATGTACGTCATTTGACCATTTTTACAAGTAAAATGTGTTTTTTTGCACAACTGCCTTGAAATTAACCTGACTGATGTCATACTGACAATATGGAAGCAGAAAATATGCTTAACATTCAAATGGTTTTAGGATTTTATGCCAGGATTGTTGCTAGGAAACAGATAACAAATATGGGCATTACTTTTTCTGCTCACTGATGGAAAAGAAGTTTACATTTCCAGTAATTTTGCATCAAAATTAAATAAATGAACGATTAGAATTAACTTTCTTATATGAGTTCTGAAACAAATTTTGCAACTAGAACTGCATTTTAGACAACTGGCTCCTATAAGGGTTTATTTCCACTGAGTCACATTCTGTTCACAATTATATACTTTCTTGTGGAAAACCCGCCTCTATATCCACAAAAACACATTGCACCACCCCTGGTGTATAATCTACTTTTGTCTGTCTTTGTGAGAGTATAAATCTTGTCCAACCAGTCACACAAAATCTAAATGTGAAGGTTTTATAAATAAAACAGGGACTGCAGCTGACAAAATAATAGCATTATGTATATCTCTGATCACCAGTCTTTGAAATGCAATCATCATGTAATCACCTACTGGATATGAGGCCTATTTCTATTTCACGATGACTTACCTACCATAATTATGACACACAGGTTTGTTTACAGCAGATTTTGTGGCTCACTTTTGAGTTACTGTGCAAAAGCCAAAATCCAATTACACCCCTGAAAAGCCTCTTTATCCAACAGACCTTTCTACTGGGAGAAGTATGAGTCATTTCAATTCTCTTCATATAGATATGGAGCCAAATACACAGATGTAGAGTTAAACAAAAGGCACCAGGACAAACAAAGAGTGGAGGCAGAGACAGCAAAGCAACACAAAAATCGTGACAGCAGACTTTGAGAGGTTGAAGATATTCTGCAGCCACTGAATGACCAACCAGGGCAGAGTCTCACACTGATTTAAAGTCATCTAACATCACAGCAGAGCGCACTTTGTGCCTGCAAGAGACAAGGTCAGACTCCTGCTTTGGCTAATGTAACAGTAGACTTATGAGTAAAAAAGTTATTTTAACAGAGAGGAATAATAGCCAGAACTATGAATCACAGACCCACGCTGACAGAAATCAGAGCTTTCCTCGATGGGGGATTGTTTTTGCATTCTTCACCTTGTTTTGTTTCAATGATTCATCCTTATATCACTCACTGCCTTTGCTTGCATTACTTAACCCCTGGTTCTCCGTCAGCTCTCCGCAGTGGAACATATCACGGTAGCCACGGGCGTCCTGGCATCGCTTTCAGAGGTCACGTCTACCAGCCCACCGAGATGGCACTGGTCATGAATGGTGGCACAGTAAGTATGGAATGAAAAAGAAGAAAATACACTCTACATTTATTTCACTTCCCAGCCACCAGGGGGCCCCAAAGCTACATGTTCAGCCTCATCTGAGGAAAATTAAACTGTCCTGTCCTTATCTGTAGCTATCTCATGTGTTTATTACATCCCTTATATCAGGGGTATCACACTCATTTTAGTTCAGGGATCACATGCAGCCCAATATGATCTGAAGAGGGATGAACAGTGAAAAACAAACAAACAAAAATATATAGTAAGTTTACAGCTACAAACTATAGTTCAAAAATGTGAATAACATGAGTAGCCTGAATTATCTTAAGAAAAATAAATGCAATTTTAATAACATTATGTCCCAGTTTATTATTTACATATGCTCATTAAAACTTACAGATTACAGTGGACCTAAAAATAAACAAAACATTTAATAACAGGCAGAATACTGGCAAAAAATGCATTTATTTTTCTGAAGACATTTTAGGTTATTCACATTTTGTGTGAAAGGCTATTTTATAAATGTCAACATCTTGGTGTAACTTAACTTTTTTTTTTACACAATAGAAAAATTTGTTTTTTATTATTTTTGAGGGGCGGTACGGTGGTGTAGTGGTTAGCACTCATGTCTCACAGTAAGAAGGTCATGTGTTCGATACCAGTGCCATTATTGTCAAAGGTGGGTCCTTTCTGTGTGGAGTTTGCATGTTCTCCCTGTGTCTGTGTGGGTTTCCTCTGGATATTCCGCTTTCCTCCCACCATCCAAAGACATGCACAGATAGGTTAATTGGTTAATCTAAATTGTCCATAGGTGTGAATGTGAGAGTGGTTCTTTCTCTCTATATGTCAGCCCTCTGCACTGAACTGGTGAAATGTCCAGAGTTTACCCCGCCTTCGCCCTTAAGTAGCTGGGATAGGCTCCATGTGACCCTAGTGAGGATGAAGCGGGTTCAGAAATTATTATAGTATTTTACTAGTCTGACCCACTTTAGATCAAATTGGTCTGTACATCCTTGATAGTATTTTCTTCAGTGTCATTTTTACATTTCCCAAATTCATCTCGGGGCCAGATTGGACCCTTTGGCTGGCCTGATTTAGCCCCTGGGCCTTATGTTTGAGATCTCTGCCTTATATACTTAAAAAATGAATGTAGGATATAAATGAAATAAACTGCAATGATAATCTGTGGCTGGTGTTTTTGTTTCATTATTAGGTCATATTCATTGGACTGCACTGTCGTACAGTTAGTAACATAGCAGGGTGCTGACAGATATGATGGGAAATATTGACAGCTACACACCTATCATTCCCATTAACGAGAGTGTAAAACAAAACAAACACTGTAATGGCATCAAAAAGAAGTTATCTCAGCGGTTGTTGTATTTTCTTATGTAAAGTAAACATTTTTTATAAATATGACAAAATCTGATTTATTTATTGACATGTAAGAGGATTGTTGTTTTCCTTGTTTTATAGTTTTTTTCAGTTTAACTTGCCTGGGTGGCTGAATTTGAGATGTTTACTTTTATCTTTAGCCTGTTTTGTTGATGAAGTGCAATAGATTGTGTCATCTTAGTCAACCATCTAAAGGGTTAGGAGACTCTTCATTGTAGTTTGACAAACTAGGGGCTCCCCAAACAGCATCTTACAAAGCTAGAAACGGCCCTGCCAGTAATTATATTCTGTTGTTCCTGATCAATACATCTGTCTGTCTTGTAGATGCCGACAGCCCCGATTAACTACACCGGACGACGGTTATGGTAAAGGAGACCAGACTTGAAGAAGAAACACTCGTCACATGTTGCCTAGGATAAAGAACACAGAAGTGAAGATGTTCATATCACCCTAAATGGATTTGACAGGAGATAAATATGTTTTGTATATTTGTGTTTCCCGTAAACAATTTGACACGGAGGTGGAAGAGAAGGAGTATGGGGAATTTAATTTTAAAAAAGAGGTTTTTAAAGGTGCATTGTACTGATCATTGCAGATCAGCATACAGTTTTGTGATGGATACAAATACACTGACAAGGAATGTATGAAGAGGGCTATTATTATTGGTATTATTATTATTATCCTTATTATTATATATGGTGAATTTTAAAAGCCTGCATTCATTGTGGTTTTGAAGGAGATATACTGCTGCTGGACCAAGAGAAAGTAAAAATTACAGACAGAGATATGGATGTAGTAATGCATTTTGACTGAATGTCTCTAATTCAGTAACGTTTCTTACTGAAATCTTCATTAACATTTTATTTTTATTGTGCTACACTCTTACCCTCTCTTTTTGTTTTGGCTCAAAGCTTCAACTTGAATAATACCTTTTGGGTGTTTATGTAAATTGCCTTCATACGCCCACAGAGCTTGCCTAGCCTCTGCAGTTCAAGCTGAAAGACCCAAAGGACTCTCATAGTGTTCTCTCCATGTCATTAATAGCGCTGTCATGCGTTATACACTGGTTTGGAGCTGGATACGGAATCTGGAGGATTGAAAGATGTTTAAAAGAAGGGAACAAGGATTTACTGCTGAACAATAACTTGTTTTTAATAAGACTAGCATATCACAGGACGTCATTTACCACTGCAGTACCCTACTGTGCAGTATGGGGGGTATGTGTATGAGGTCAGTAGGGATTTTGCACCTTATTATCGCTAATCTTGTTTGTACATTGTGATTTTCGTAGGATGTGTGACAATTTAAGATGCATGTAAAAGGACAGTGATAATTATAAAAATTAAAGTATGTATTTTCAATATTTCTTAGAATTTTGTTATACGTACTAAAATAATATACCAGTTTTAGTGTGTTTTTAACATGTTTTCAAAAGGCTGTTTTGGATTTAATAAGGTTAACTGTACTTTGTTCAAGATGCATATGGTGACATCTGATTATACTCTGTCGTACAGGATCCAAGCATTCAATCATCCTTCACTGTGAATTCAATTTGAACAGTTCAGATCCTATATGTGCTGTTTACTTTAGAACCTTATCAACAAAGTTTGAGTCCAGATTGATTTGATATTGATTGATGAATATTTCCTTGCTACGATTCTTTGATATGTCAGTAATTTTGCTTTTGTGTGTGTGCTCTAATATTGCAGTTAAAATATTATAACTACAGAATTTTTATGTAATAAACCTATGACGCTGAGTTTTAAAATGTAACTGTGACAAATGTTTCCCTCTGAGATGCTCTTATTGTCACTGTTTTATGGCAGCGTAACATGAATGTCTGTGATGTGATTTGCACAAAGTGGCTAATACATCAGTGTATGTTTTCTGTTAAATCTTGATTGGTTGTTAACTGAGCTTTCTTCTGCCTTCTGCCATCACTGGTCAACTAATGAGCCCATGTAGAGATTTCTCACTTCATAAGGAAATATACTGTGAAGAACAAGCCTATCTAAAAGGGCACAAACCACTACAAAAATCTTAATAAAGGGTCCGATCAAGTGGTAACACGTGGACACATTTCATGTTCAACAGTCTCTGTCATGTAAACAGTGGAACTTATATACATGGATTATACATATTTCAGTAGGTATTTATAAGCATTTAGGAAGATTAAAATTTTTAGATAGAAAATGTCAAATTATTGCTTGGTAACACATGGGCTTGAAACAGACATTAATTTTTTAAGCTTTCAAGCTTTTAAGCTTTTTTAAACATTCAAAACATGCAGTTCTCAACAGAAAAAATGATTTCAAGTAGGACAAAACCTTTTAGGTATTAGATTCAACCATGCTGAAAATATATTTTGGAGTAGAATATTGAAAAGTCTCTGTTACATTAACATGAGAATGAGGTAACACATGGACAAGTTTCCATAGTAACATGTGGATGACTCTTTACCATTGCATGCATCACCCAAAATGTTGACTTAATTTTTTTTAAAAACAAGTCAGATGCAATGTTTTACTGTGTCAGTTTTATTTAATATATTTAATACTAACACAGTGTTATTTACAACTTTTGGTAGTCCATACTGATGAAAATTACAAATAGAGTAATTTCTGGGTAACAGTTCACAGATAGTCTTTATAAATGTGACCAATGGATAAATTCACAAACTTCTTCATTCAGAATTTTAATTTCTCAAAGTAATAGATGAGGCATGGCATGGTGTAAAAAGTGCAATCAATAAAATCTGTTGTAACTTTTATTTTAACAAATGGTATTTTAAAAAGGATAACAGTTCCATAAAATAGAGATCTTTTGCTAAAAAAATGAGCCCAGTTGATAAATGTGTGCAAATTTACTTTTTCATGTTGATGTTCGCTTTCACTTGATCGGACCCTAAAATGAATAAATTCCAAGAATATTAAGAAAACAATTGCCTTGACTTGGACAACATATGCCACTTTTTGATGTAAGATACTAGATAACCTATTACTACCATTATTATTCACCTGATACCAACACTAATACTGGAAGTCTGAGGAAATGTATGATTTGCTTTATTGATTCATCTGGAAGAGGTCTAGAATGCACACATGAAGCAAATCTGTCATTGACTCACCTGCTACTTAAAGGCAAATTTCAATCAAAACAGTAATTCAATAAATAAAACTCACTTTTCTACCCACAAGCATGCATAACAATGTACTTATATATGAAGAGTATAGTATATGAAGTATTTCTCAAGATGTTTTGAACATTGTTCCAATCATAGTGTTTTCTATTCACAGTGGGGGTCACTTCATAAATGACATATACTCATTACTCTATCACACCTTTTCACATGGGTTTGTGTTGTGTTAAACTCCCCCCACTGTTGCAGCAGACATCTTAACTGAAGAGTTGACAGGAACAACAACCTAAAGGCGAAGGTGAGAAATGATTCATGGAGTTACACTGGGGTTTCTACACATTATATGTAAATAATTGTACTCAGTTTCTCCTCTCTGCCGATCAATTCCTGTATGAAAAGGGATTAATATAATAAAGGGAATATGCTACTTGCAGTTTTGCTAAGTGACAAACAAATGTCAAATATACAGTGCACACGAGTTGATTAATGTAGTGCAAAAACTTCAGATGTGTTTGTTTATCAGTCACAGTACTTTACTAATTTGGTCGTAAACACTGACATTTGAGGTTCAGTAAACAAAAGTTCTATTATCTTAGCTTATTTGAATTTCATGTTGAAACATTTTTCTGTTTAATTTTGATCAATGTCAACCTAATTTTATTGCTATCCTTTAATTTTATTTATATATGTTAATGTCTGCCCTGTCTGTCACTTTGTCTGAACTTACAGTCACTGTGTCTACTTCTCTAACAAAGACAAATACATAGTCAACCAATGTCTATCAAAAACTACATGTGTTCAGTTCACAAATAAAACTAGCTGATATCCACTGAGGACAAGTGGTCCATGCTTTTTCTTGCACCACGAGGACTAAAAAAGTATGTAAGTAAAGAAACAAATAATAGACAAATAAATACACACATACATACATATATAAAGTGCAAGTGACCATGAGTACACACTCTTTTTAAAATATATTTCATTATTTACTCTTGCAGAAAGTACAGCATAAAAAAAGAGAATACAATACTGATATAACATGAGCCTAACATATTACATATGACCAGAACATTACCAGGGGACAAAGAGTAAAAGCAAAAATGACATTTCAGTTTATGTAAAAGTTATAAGCATTACATAGATCTGTGGTTTTGATAGCTTTTTTCAGAATATTGAATGCTCAAGCTCAATTTTAAAGATTAAAATGAAGGTTTGTGATTGGAGAATTTGGATTTATGTATGTGATATTTTGCTAGTAAATGAATTAAACTGATGATGTAATATTGATTTGATTTTGTAGCAGGATATGAGAAAATACCAAAAACAATATATTTGCAAATGAAAGAAATCAATTTTTTTTTAAAATTTTTATTATTATTTATTTTTTTTTATTTTTATTTATTTATTTATTTATTTTTTTTTTACAAAAAACAGACATCTTGCCAGAAGACGCTGGACAAGACCAAAATACAAATTTTCTTCTGACTGATTACAAAACAAGCATTCCACACTGATGTCCTTTTAATATCTTTGTAGGGACAACTTGCAAGAATAAAAAGGATGAATGAGAAAAACTTACTTTAAATATAATTTGTAATTAAATACTTATAAGGTATAGATACCAGATTTTCTTCCATTTCAGGTTTGGAATTAATTATTCCAATAAGAAACCACATCGGGGACAGAAACAACAGTCTTCAAGCGTTGTCATAGTGATAAGCGTTTCTTCGTCGGAAACAGGAAGAAATACACTGAAACCATTTCCGGGTCAAGAAAGTAAATCCACAAACACGTGAATTTTCAAACTTTAAAAAGTAAGTAAATAGCTCAGTGAAAATATATTTGTAGCAGTAAGGAGTGCGGCTAACATAGTAGCTCATTATCTGTGTGTTTATTTATTCGCCTTTTAAGCCTTTGTGTGCGGTGTCGTCTCTGTGTTAGCTAGCTAACATGTACCTGATGTACACACTGGTGCAACCATGTGTGGGTGATTTTAATTCAATGCTAATAACGCAGCCGTAATTCAGATAGATTCCGACGTTAGTTTTGTTACTGAAAAGTCTGCGTTTACATCCTTAGAGATTGTCACTGACCGGGTTTTTCAGTGATTTATACCTTGAATCAGGTTTATCTGAGCTTGACCTGTTAAAGTGGCTAAACTCATGACATTTACTGGCAGATTGTACACATTGCACAAAATTTTACTAAGCTGTAGAAATACAAAAAGACAGCAGTTTGAGTAACGTACAGTGGACATTTATTAGTTGTTCAGAATGTTAGAATGATAAAGCCTTTGCATCTCATTCCATTTTATATTTTATTTCAAGCGTCTGCACTCCATGTACCATAATTATTATACACATTTAATAATATATAAACATCTAAGCATTATATAATTAGGATGCAATATGTCTTAATCATGATTTCTATGTTTTGTAATCGGAATGCTTTATGATATAGTTATGTCCGTGTTTTCCTGATTTGTTATCAGTTATGTGTCTTATTGACATCAGAAGGTTACAGGCTTTAAGGGTTGGAATGGGAAAGTTCAGAGAGAGGGTCACAGAGGGGTTAGTGTGGTTTTCAGGAGTGTATATTTTCTATTGTGGGAGTGGGAGTAAATAAGCTCTGCTATTTCTCACTCCCTTTCGGGCTTTTGTTCTTCAGGGGTGGTATACTAGTGGGGACTTGTATGTATAATGATGTGTAATGCTTACGGTATACACATAACGTTCTGCAATGGAACTGCTATTTCTATGTGCT
>JAPTGZ010000001.1:21512220-21526334 GCA_029814645.1 Fowleria isostigma | reverse complement strand
TTCTACAACATGAGTCCCCAGTAGTATACCACCCCTGAAGAACAAAAGCCCGAAAAGGAGTGGGAAGAAGCAGAGCTCTCTCTCTCTCTCTCCCGTATATATACATATATATGTATATATGTGTGTGTGTGTGTGTGTGTGTGTGTGTGTGTATCATTACAAAACAAATATTTTCTAAAATACTTCTATACAGAGTTTTTTTTTTTAAGTTTTATTGGCCATTCTTAGATATATGATCTAAATACAAACAATAAAAACATAATACATTTAGTTGACACGTAGAACAGAACAATGAAAACAAAGACAAAAACCAAGACAAACAAAAAAAAAATAATAACAAAAACACTCAGGGGTCTGCTACACATTAAATTTAAACTCATGATATATTTTCATTATTTTTGATTAATTTATTGTTTATATTCTTGAAATTTTCAACGTTCCTATATGTTCTGAGATCTGTTATTCTGATTTTTTTTTTGCCAAATCATTATTGTAAATAGTATTTTTTATATTTTAAAATAATGATTAGATTAATCATGTACTTTTCACTGGCCGATAAATTTGAATCAGTGTCTATAAAAAGCATATCAAATTTGCTCAGTAAGTTTTTTTTGTTTTTTTTATCTTATCTTTGTAAATGGAACCACCTCTTCTACAGAGTTAATTGATTTAGGTTAGCTGCTGTGGTCTCACATGTCTTCCGTGGGAGGTACGAGTTCGACCAATCGCTGTCCAGTCAGTCGTTGTTGACAGGTTTACTCAAACGCTGATTGGTTTAAATCTGAAAACGTCCCACTGGTTCCGCCTCTTCCCGGAAGCTGACAGTCATCTGATTTTCTTTTTTTCTGTTTCCTTGTTAGCCAGCGTCTGCACTAGCCAACAAAACAACCGTCCCACTTAGTTTCCCTGTCTCTCTTTCGCTGTCTTTCTTTTTTCTTTTCTGTCTACAGGAGTTCAAATAAGTCCAGCTTCTCCCAGAATCATGGACGAGACGAGTCCACTTGTCTCTCCGCTCCGGGACTCTGCTGATTTCAGCTACTGTCCCACGGAGCCCCCGAGCCCCCGGGGCGCGTTTGGAGGTACACCGGGGTCTGTGGTCCGTATCCCGGCTGGCAGTCCGGGACGTAGCCGGGAGAGACAGCCGCTGCTTGACCGGGACCGTGGGGGTTCTCCGCGGGAGCCGCATAGGAACGAGTTCCCGGAGGATCCCGAGTTTAGAGAAATCATCCGAAAGGCCGAGCGAGCTATAGAGGAGGGAATCTACCCGGAGAGGATCTACCAGGGGTCCAGTGGAAGCTATTTTGTCAAAGACTCACAAGGGGTAAGAAGAACTGTTAAGTCCCATCTGATAACCGATAGTCGTTGTCATGCCACGGCTGTCTCATGACTGATCTGTGGACTGTAGTGCTGTGTGTTCTGCAGTAAAAGGCTGTTTGGACACAAGTGTTAGTCGCCCAGAGAAGAGGCCTCCTCTAACTAACCTGTGATGACTTAGCAAATAGGCTACAAGTCCAACACAAACACCAGGGTACTGTTATGTTTTTAAAAGAAGTACATCCCCATACTAGAACAGAACAAAACAGAACAGAAACTAAGGAAATACAACTTAATTATTCAGATGTGGAAATATGTGGCTTCTAGCAAAACATGAACAGTCACAACACAGCAGATTTTAAATTCTAAGAAACTCTAAGAAAACTAAGAAAAGGGAAGTTAACTCATGGTCCCAACAACCCAGTTTCCATTGAGAAAGGTTGAATTCATTGTATACTGACTTTTTGCCTCAGATATCCTGCTGAGGCGCCAACATGTTGTACACATCTTGCACATTAGAGCTATACAATATATAAAAAAAAATTGCTATTGTGATAACAGAGTATGCAATATTCATACCTGCAATAATTGATTTTCTTTTTTTTTTCATTGACTTTATGTTTTAAACATCTTGGAGCACCAGAGTGGTTTTTCTACCACTCTAACGTGATAGTTTTTTTGGTATAAAAACTGAAGTAATGCTACTGCTGCTGGTTGAATCTAAGTTTACATGTTATTAATGTTGAAAAGATGTGAATATTTTTAGAACACAACTTTGGTCAAGGCCTTAACACTTATATTTAAATATTTCATTTTTTTATGCAGTATTTACCAAGCCAGGCATCAATGGAATATAGTTTTAGTTAAACCTCTTCCATGTCAGTACTCTGGCACTTTTGATGTTATAAAATACATCCATGTCATGTACACGTTATATGTGAATAAAATGACCAAATATTTGACTGTGTCTGTGTGTGAAGGTCTATGGTAACAGTATTACCAGTTTCTAGCACAGAATTGTGTCACTGATTGTAGTAGTACAGTATTTTATCTTAAATTATAGATAATTGAGTCAGCATACAAACTATTGACTAATTTTAACATTGTTAAAGAAACATTTTTCTGAGTAGATGAAAATGTTATTTCCTCAGGTGAATGAGAAATATCACAATATTATCATTATCACATATTGTAAGGTTTGCCAATACTGTGCAGCCCTATTCCTAATACAATCACACTAAATATTTTAGTAGGTTTTAACTTCTTCCCTGTTGATGGGGTTTATAGTGAAGGTGACTAAGGCTGTTCTGGGAGGTGCTCATCATTTCGGGTCTTTTTTGCTGATGTAGGTAGTTGACTTTCTGAATTGACACAGATAAGGACATCAACAACAAGCACACCCACACTCAGGCAATGTTTTTTTTTTTTTTTTTACTTCTGTATTTCTTAATTATTGTTTCAAATTAATTGTTCCAGCAATTGTATTAAATTTAGTTCCAAATTTGCTGTGCCATGAGGACTGTAGGGAATCGGTGTCTCTGGATCTTTGTCATTTGTTTTTTTCCACCCTGGTTCTTTGTGAGTGTGTCAGATAAATAGCAGTAAACTTTGATCAGCCACTTCTAAGGCCGACTGTAAAAGTCTTAGGTAATTCAGACATCCCTCAGTGTCTTGTACTTGTTGCTAGATGAGTGCAGTGTATGCAGAGTTGTGTTTAGTCCCTCATAAACGGAAGTGTGTCAGTGAACTCAATTTGCACAAATTTTGGCCGACAATCTACTACCGACAACACAGCTGGAGCCTCTTACATGGTACTTTGTCACATATGAAGGCATACAACACAGAATTATGTACTGAGTGTGTGGGTTTTTACAGAGTGACCTGCTCCCCTTGTTCCCCCACCTCTTCAGTTAGTCACCAGTGTGCTTAGTAGTCATGTGCTTGCTCTCTGTGAGGATATAATTCTCTTCTATAACCAAGTTTCATGTTGTAATCAGAGTGAGCCATACCAGCATATTACATGTGATTTCTATATAAAATAATTATAAAATGAAATTGTGCCCAGAATGTTTTTTTTTTTCTTTTTTTGGTCTTCAAATGAGGATGAGAATAGTACATTTTAATGCAACCACAGAGGGCTTTAATTTAAAAAAAAAAGGGCATTTCAGCCAGGAAAGTATTATCACAAAATTCCACATTTAATTATCTCATACAAAGTCAAACCACGCTCTCAAACTTCTGTTCCCTCTTTAAATCTCTCTTCTTTATAGTGATTTATGCTCCTGTTCATTCCTCATTTTCTGCTTCTCGTTCTCATTTCCCTCTTTTGTCCTCACTCCACAGAAGATTATTGGGGTATTTAAACCTAAGAATGAAGAACCCTATGGCCAGCTAAACCCTAAATGGACCAAGTGGCTCCAGAAACTCTGCTGTCCTTGCTGTTTTGGCCGTGACTGTTTGGTCCTGAACCAGGGTTACCTCTCAGAGGCCGGGGCCAGCCTGGTCGACCAGAAACTGGAACTCAACATTGTTCCTAGGACTAAGGTATAAACCCACATCATCATGATGTATAAAGTGATCAAACAAGAACTGTTCTCACTGGCAGATCTTCTCCTTTTCAGGTGGTGTACTTGGCTAGTGAAACTTTCAACTATAGTGCCATAGATAGGGTCAAATCTCGAGGAAAAAGGTTAGCTCTGGAGAAGGTGCCCAAAGTTGGTCAACGCTTCCACAGGATTGGACTGCCACCCAAGGTACACTGATGAGTTGTTATATTACATTGTTGGTCAATGTCAGTGATTTATATGAATAAATATTTAAAAATGTAGCATTTTATCCTTTGGTTGTTAACTATTATATAAGGAAAGAGAAGGAACTTTTAGACAAATATTTAGATTAAATATGCACAATTATCACAACAATTTTCAGGAAGGTGGGTGGAAAGGAAAGAGTGAGGCTGTGTTGGTATGGCCATTGTTGATGCAAAGAAGTACAAGCAGTTACTTTTTGACAAGAGAAACAAGATATCAGGCATTCAGTGTCATGTAAATAGGAATATTATTCATTTTCTTTAACCATGTAAACAATTTAGGAATATTGTCATTTTGTTGTCAGTTTAACGTTACTGTGTTACTCAGAGCTCTGTTGCCTTTTCTTCAGGTTGGATCCTTCCAGCTCTTTGTAGATGGGTACAAGGACGCTGACTTCTGGCTGCGGAGATTTGAAGCTGAGCCTTTGCCTGAGAACACCAACCGTCAGCTCCAGCTGCAGTTTGAGCGCCTCGTAGTCCTGGATTACATCATCAGGAACACAGGCATGTGTCAAACCCCCCACCCCTGCTCAGCACTCCTCAGGCTGGGTCATCATTAAGGACAGTGTTGTCAGCAGAGCAGAGCAAAGTTAAACTAAAAGTCATTTATCAGAAGGTGTATTTTTATCAAGCCTCTGCCCCGTCACTGACAGAGTCTTGACCAAACCCTTCTGAATGTGCTTATCACAGTCTGTGCCACTCTGTTGAATCAATTCTTTGCTATTTTAGATAGGGGAAATGACAACTGGCTGCTCAAGTACGACTGCCCTATGGATCCTGTTGGGAACAGGGTAAGAAACATGACTCTGCACACACTGCTAATAGATACACATGGTTGGATTGTGTGTATTGTTCTTGTTTTAGTTCTTTCTGATGTAAGTCTCTGTCATTTATGTCTTTCGTCTCCACAGGACACAGACTGGGTGGTAGTAAAGGATCCCATCATCAAACTGGCAGCAATAGACAATGGTCTGGCCTTCCCCCTCAAACATCCTGACTCCTGGAGAGCATGTAAGCGTCCTTTCATTATCCTTTTACTGATCATTGATTGTCTAAGGCAGAATATTGTCTTCTGCCATTGCCTCGTCTATACTAATATGGATATTTGGCAAAGCAGACATTTAACACCCCAACACACATATGTTCATTGTTACGCTCTCTAATGAATATGTATAAGTTATACCTGAATTGACAACTACAATGGCAGATACAGTATATGGGATAAATAGGTTCCGTTATGTTTAGTTAGCCCTTGCAATTACAATGGGATTATTTTTTTTAAATGATTTATTATTTATAACGAATCACAGTCAGCACAGTTGGGAGAGGCATATTTGTACTAGGGTTGTGAAAAATATGTTATATTAAGAGATATGCTCCAAAACTTTCTTTAACCTGGCATTACTTACGGTCCACGTGGTCGACCTCCAGAGGAGAATGCAGGGTTCTAAGATGTAGAACCACGTTTGGGCAACAATCATTCTCTTATAAAGCCATAAGCCTCTGGAACACTCTTCCAAATGAAATAATCTCATGTACAAATTATAGTGTGTTTAAATGCCTGACTAAAAACTGGTTATTGTCACAACAAACCTGTATGCACTGAGTGACTGTGATACTGTATGAACGGTTTAGTGAATGTTTGAGTTTTCCTGAAGTGGGACTGTTTTTAAAGATGTGATTGACATAATGATTTTATGTGTATGATTTTTTTATACAGTAATTTCATGTAATTTTATGTACTTTTTGTAAGTGTAACGTCAACCTGTCCAGGGACTACGGGTGGAAATTAGTATCTTTTGCTATAACCTGGCACATGGCATCTCTTCTTGTCATAGACTAATGTTTTTTGTGCATTGTCCCTGATCAAATAAATAAATAAAATAAAAAAAATAAAAAAATATTTTTCAACTTAATGTGAAGCTAATGCATCTGTCCTTGCTTTGTCAAATGTGACCTGATCTGCAGTGTTGCCAGTTTAATAATGGTTTGTCTTAGAATATGTTTTTTGTTTTCTTGTATGTACAGAGGTATTTTATAAAATGAAAATTATGTAGACAAATTTTTTTTTTTTTTATGGGGGTGGAGGTTATGTGAAATATCTGCGTTAATGTGGGCAAGCATGTGTTGTATTCTTTGTTACAATATATGACATGCATTGTATTGTACACATTTCTCTGTAGTTGTGCTTTTCTGTTGCTCTTACATCTTTCTAAAGAAATTTCACACACTCCCTTTTATTTTGACTACTTCACTCAGATCATTTGCTTTATTATTAAAGGTTCATTATTTAAGATTCACTCGTGAAGTTTGTGGAGTATTCTCTTTGCTAGGGGCCAGTATTTTGTTAATGCTAGCCTATTTTGTTTCTCAGCTAACAGTAGCTAGTGTTGTACACCGTTCCCAGTGTAGAGGATCAGAATAGAGGCTTTAAAGAGTTCAGCTGTGATCATAAGGTAAACATCTCTGCACAGTGTACATGTTGTTCTGATGGATGAAAGCAACTAGTCAACAGTCATTAGTGTAGAGGTAGGTAATGTCAACAAATGACAAACTCACATCACAAAACACATTTGAATGCAAACTTCACATAAGCACGTACAAATCTTATGTATTGAACCTTAAATTTTTCTACTGTGAACAAGTCTTTTATTAGTTACTAAAACACTGTTTCAATGTCCAATCAACAGACCCCTTCTATTGGGCGTGGCTTTCTCAGGCCAAAGTCCCCTTCTCCCAGGAAATCAGAGAGCTGGTCCTGCCCAAACTGTCCGATCCAAATTTCATCAAAGACCTAGAAGAAGACCTCTATGAATTATTTAAGGTAAACGGAGATTTGCAAGAAATATTGAGCTAATTCTACTGAAGTGAATGTAATGCAAGGTAGAAATTATCAACACCTCGATGGATGTATTAAATGAAACATGGATGTAATTTTGTTCCACAATTTTTTTGAACTGTCTTACAGAAAGACCCTGGTTTTGACAGAGGTCAGTTTCACAAACAGGTAGCTGTAATGAGGGGGCAGGTGAGTTTTCTATGTTCACATTTCTAAATAGATAAACTGCAAAATATAGAGCCTTTGGTGTATGTACAAGTAATGACAATGCTTCAAAATAGGGGAAGTCACACTGCACTTTGTTTTTAGTTCATCAAAATTCAAAATATTTGAATAATGCCTTTGTGAACTAGTATAAATGAAAGACCAAGTGATTGATCAGTCAGGTGTTTTAAATGTTGTCCTCATTTGCTCTTTTTCTTCCTCAAGATTTTGAACCTGTGCCAAGCCTTAAAGGATGGTAAAACACCCCTCCAGCTTGTCCAGATGCCCCCAGTTATTGTTGAAACAGCCAGAGCACCTCAGAGAGCCAACAGTGAGTCCTATACACAAAGTTTCCAGAGCAGAAGACCCTTCTTCACCTGGTGGTAGGAAAGGAACAACAGCAGGAAGACAGAGCGAGGACAGAAGTAAAGTGTCCGTGTTGATGAGAGGACTCAGAGTCTAAGAGTGCAGGGTTGTTTTTTCCTTGAAATGGAACTCATAATCCCCTCTTCTTCTTATGGATACTTTAGTTGCTCTCAGTAGGTACGTGGGTGGAAAGACAAGGCCAAAAGAGGAAGAGTTTCACAACATATCTTCCCTGTTTGCCTCTGTGCCTTTTCTGGATGTCATTGAAGAATTCACACCTAAGCGATGAAGAGTTTGTTTTTTTTCTTCGGTGGGACGGAACATCAGAAAAACTGACGTTTGTTTTGAAGTCCTGGGTGCACATACTGTTTGTTCATGCACATGCACGCCAGTCAAAAGCCTCTCATACATTGTGTGTGATGCAGGAGGTGTTGCATTCCATGGTTTTTGTTTTTTTGTCATACCTCTCTGCCTTCTAATATTCACTTGCCTCCTCCTTCACATGCAATTAAAAACCCCGGGCTGGTGAAAGTATTGATGCCATTAACAAAGATTACAGTTTTGTTTTTTAACAAATTAAGAGAAGTGGTCAAATTGAAGATTGAGGAACTGGGCACTGAACGGTGTGTCTTGACACTGTGAACATAAACCATGTGAGCTGGTTTCACGGTTGCTCTATGCTCCTAATTGTTGAGATTAGGATGCAAATCATTTGGTTGGTTTAATATTGGAAAGCAGAGGCACTTTTTATTAAACCAGTCTTTTTTTATCCACTGAATATCACATGTCATTGGTGAAATGAAGATTGCATTTGTATGTAGACAGGTGTGTTGGTGGTTTCCCAGTCCACTAGCTCCTGCTTGTCTTGGCCATGTTCATTTGTGTTAATTTTCTAGGGTGGACA
The DNA here is from genome assembly GCA_029814645.1 of Fowleria isostigma. Classification (NCBI taxonomy): domain Eukaryota; kingdom Metazoa; phylum Chordata; class Actinopteri; order Kurtiformes; family Apogonidae; genus Fowleria; species Fowleria isostigma. The sequence continues at coordinate 21,517,898 of JAPTGZ010000001.1, read as the reverse complement.
TAAGTAAACAAAGTAACTTCCTGCTGTACTGAACTGACATTAATTGTATTGTGACAATGCACTGTATAATTTGTATGTAATATTTAATGATAGATTATAATTAAAACATATTACATTAATACAGATGACACTTGTATTTGTGAATTACATATATTTCTACAGTCACTACACAAAAATTAGGCCAGACATTCAGAGATTTAATGTCTTAAGCATAATCACTTTATGTTGATGGTCTTGCAAAACCATTCATTGCAAAGGGAATTTTTATTTAGTTGTGATTTAAATATTTACATGTTTTGTCTGATATTTAGAGATATGTGGTAGTGAAGTTCCCCCCCATATTGTCCCCCCATGACCACAAAAACAAAATTGTTCCTTGTTAAGACTCCTACAGAATTAGATTTCAGCATTATAGAAACTTAATGCAGCCACACTTTGCAACACGGCTCTAATTAACTTGACAACAATTATGCAAATAATACATTGAAAAAAATCTGCAACTTCCGATGTTTTGCAAGTAGAAATTAGAAATCACATGCGATAGCAGCATTTATGAGGATTAAAGAAATGGATCATGACATGGGAAAAGGAAACTTATGCAAATAAAGCATGAAGTTAGTGGTTGTAGCTACATAAACATACCTGTCACACTGATCAATAAGCCATTTCATGCTGCATTCCCACCAGTTGAAATGTAGATGTAGGTTTTATAACCAGTCACATGATGAAATGGTGATTTTTAATTTAGATAAGCACTGGAGTGGAGAGCCAAAAGATGCAGTCTTCAAATACACTGCCATCTTCTCCACCAATCTTTCTCAAATGGGGGTACATGTACCCATGTACCCCCAGGGGTACTTGGAAGAAGCCAAGGAGTACTTGTCATCATGTACTGAATACATAATAAATGAGAATTAATTCTGAAAAAAGACAATGAATGCATTCATATACTAAAACTGGCATTGCTGGTTTTACTGTCAGTCATCGTGTTTATACTAGAGGCCCTAGGAGGGGTCCACGTACACCCCCCTTATCTTTATTTCTAGTTTGGATTTTTTGCATTCTTAGGACCTCTAAAATGAAGATTTTGATGATCCATGGAACAAAAACCTGTCCAAAAATATGTTTTGTTCAATGTTTTATTACCTGTATGATACCTGTGGGATTGCTGTCAGTAATGCTGATCTGTCTTTCAAAGAGTCTAGAATGCTCAAATTTTGAGTGAGACCAAAGGTAGAGCTACCATTTTCTTCAAGAGAATCTCGGGTTTTCAAAGTTACCAAGTTTATCATGCTAGCTCATCAGGAAGAGGGCTAAAAATTTAATGATTTAAAGTCAGACAACAATGTTGTGTGGGGGAAAAACAGCCATTACTATTTTTCAAACAGTTCCTTGATCTGTGAACTCAATATATATGAATGGAAGTGGGTTCTACGGAGACCTACAGGCCTCTCCTAAACAGACATACCACATTTATTCTAATCTCAGGCAGTTTTGGAAAAGAACTATGGATGCAAAAAATCCACACAAGAAAAAAAAAATAAGGGACACCTTTCAGTTTAAATTTTGTACATAAAATGTACTTATAAAGATTTGCTATTTTTAATGTATTAACATTAAATATATGTTGTTTACAAAGTTTTGAACATAAAAACACCTTTGGCACAGGAACAAATTTTGCACAACTCAAAAAATGCTGAAGCAAGAATTGGGGGAACTTGGTTAAAAAAGTATATCTTAAGGGGTACTCCACTGTAACAAATTTGAGAACCACTGCTTTAGATCACATGACAAAGTATTATCTAACAGTGGCTTAGTTTTTTTCTCCTTTCCAAAAGACTAAGACAACCTCTCTGAACCTCCTCACTGTGCAATATAGGAAATCCATTTTATCGATGGTCAAGATATCATTACATTTTTACACTATTGCACTTTGTGTACCTGCCTTTACATGAGTGTTTATTTTGATCATTTTGGGCCTTTTTTTAAAAAACAGGATATTGTAATTATCTTTGTGAATCTCAATGAAACATAATAAATGTACCTTGACCTGTATGCCAACCGCCATAAAACAGACAAGGGAGAGGAGGAAGCCTGTCCTGAACCACTGCCAAAACATGACGGACTCTGTAAAAGGTGACCTGCTCCCTTTGGATTAACAGGTCAGTTAAGGTAACAACAACACAAGGTTCTCAGTTTCATGACTGACCACGGTAAAAGAAATGGGAAAACCTGCACATTTAATGAGCTAAAAACCATTAAAATCTTAGCTTTTTATTCAGATACATCATAGAAATTATAGGGTTGATATTTTACTTTTTTAAATGGAATTATTCATTTTAAAATATTTCCCTGTGATCTACATAAACTGTAAATGCTATGCTTGTGTGACAGAGACGGTCCTGTCACGATGCCTCCGACTGGTCATGCACCCCGGCTACTTGACCAAGGGGACATGCCCTTTGGCCGACTGGTTAATGCGCGTGACTCTCACCCAGGTGTCTGGGGTTTGAAGTCCGCCCGGGCCTTCTTTGTCCTTGCCACAGTCTGGCGCTGTGAGGAGAGTTCATGTAGCTCTGAGAGTGGGTCCATGGATACCTAATTGTGTGGCAGCCTGCGTGCAGCACAGGGACATGCTTGTGGAAAGAGGGGAAGAAATGTGACAGTGATGGTCCTGTCACTATGCCTCCAATCGATCATGCGCCCTGGCTACTCCGCAAAAGAGATATCCCCTTTGACTGGTTGTGTGCATGACTCTCACCCGGGAGTCTGGGGTTCGAAGCCCGCTTGGGCCCTCTTCGACCTTGCCACACTTGGGTCTGAATTCTTCATTAATTCAACTCCACAGATCCATCTTAAACCCTATTTCTGACCAAATGACACCAGTAAGGTCATTTTAAGCACATGCATGAACCACTACACACACACACACACACACACACACACACACACACACAAAGAAAAATAAAATAACAAAAAAATACACACAAACAAAGCACAAAATTACTCTGTATGACTCTCCAGGTGATATAAGGCCAGGACCATAACACATTCAAACATTTACCATGAGATGTTGTAGTGTCAGAATACAAACCCTTTAAATCAGGGGTGTCAAACATCCAGCCCGCGGGCTGAATTTGTGAAATACAAAAATGACACTGATATATTACACTAATCAAAGATGTTAAAATAATTTTAGGTCAGTTCAATCTGAAGTGAGTCAGACCAGCAGAACACCATCACAATAAATTATGAATAATAAAAACACTATTTCTGAGTAATGACACTAGAAAGGTAGCTTTGAGTGCTGGCCCTTTAAATGCAAATGAGCCACTTTACACCCCTCCCCTTCCAGGTTGTTTACCATGCTACTCTGTCCCGTTCAGCCACTTATGTTCGTTAATACAATCAACAACGGAACATTTTAAGTAATCAGCTGAAAGGCTGGACATATTTTCAGTATGGACTATAACCGCTGCTGCTGACAAACAGTTATGTCGTACTCAGAGAAATGTTCGTTGGAGGTGTTGACCTTATATGTGCAAACGTCAGACCGTAACTAGTTATAGATGTAACAATGAAGAAAGAATTAAAACAGATTGTAGAAATCCACTTGATTTTTGCTAAAATGAATATAAACATATTTCTGCAGCAGCTGGAGGGTTCACATTCAAACTTTATGAACTATTAGGGTCCAAATACACAAATAAATGAACCAAAGACTATACAAGTGGGTTTAGCAAAATATAACCTCTTTAAATCAGATGAATAGTTGTTGCATCTTCATTCTTCTGCTTCATTAAGTCCTCTGTGTTTTTACTCTGTTCAGTTTTCAGTGGAGGATGCGGTGAAGGTAGCGCTCTGTGTCTCGAACGCCCTCCTGCCGTGCCACACCCAGCCTCCAGGAGGAGGGTTTAAAAGGATTTCTATCTTCTCGAACTTCCTCCTCCTCCGTTGGAGATGGAAATTCTTCTGGACTAGGTGTAAGGTCGACCTTTTCATCCTCGACAGAGGAACCAGAGAATGGCTCGCCGATTCTGGGAAGCAGAAGAACAGTATTTTTATATTTAGATGAAACTGGTACAGTGTTTTTATCTTCATTTTGACTTATTGCAGTAGCCTGTGTGTAAATTATCACAAAATCATATATATACCTGCCAAATCTTTGCTAACAGCACACAGTGGGTAGTGAGAGACAAAATGATTTAGCTGCCAATAACTCCTTCGGGTTTGGGTTTGGGTTTAGATCAGGGGTGTCAAATATGTGGCCCGTGGGCAAAAACCAGCCCACCAAAGGGTCCAATGAGGCCCATCAGGTGAAGTTTCAAGTGCAAAAATTAGACAGAATGTATTAACCGTGTCACTGAGTCTTGATAAGTTGTTTTTGATAGTTGTTCAATATTATATTTTCTGTTCCGAACGCCTGTTGCTACATTTGTACTTTTGTAGATCCACTATGATCTGTCAATTTTAATGTATGTCTAAATGATAAATTAAAGTATAACATTGTTAAAATTCACAAATTTTTCTTAAGAAATTTCAGGATGTTCAGAATAGTTTTCATTATTTAATTTTATGTAATCTTTTTCTTCCATAAAAATTATTAAATATTATTTTACTGGTCCAGGCTGCTCAAGATCAAATTGGGCTGTATGTGGTACCTAAAGTAAATGAATTTGACACTCCTGGCTCAGTCAATGCTTAAAATATTAACACAAACACAGGGTCTGTGTGGGTGCTTCAGATTCTTGAAAATGTTTGAATTTCAATATTGTGTTTTCAAGATCTGGAAATGCTTGTGATTATAACTCTGTGATATGATTTATTTTCAATATTAACTCTGCCAAAGCTGTTTACAGAGATGATACACTTCAACTTAAAAGAAAATTACCAGGTGTTCTCAGGTCAACTCCAGGTAAAGTTTTATTTTAGTCTTTATCTTAGTGTGAGTGTGTCTGAAGAACACTAAGTGGTTTTGCTTTTTTTGGACAAAAGTTTGTGTTCTCCTTTAATTTCTAAACGTTTTGCTGTTGGGTGCTTCTATGAAACTGGTCCCTAAAAACAGGATATAGGGGCTAAAAATTCAACCCAGGTGTAGACTAATGTTATGAAGCAAGTTTGGAAGCATTTTGGGTCTGTTTTAAAAAGAAGTATTTACTGAAATAAAAGAAAAACTATTTTTCAGACAAAACACATTTTTATATTTTATTTACTTTATTCTTAATCCAAAAATCCACATGTAACATGGTAAAAAAGACTATTTAAAAAAAAAAATAAATCTTTTTAGTTTCTCACAGGAACATTTTGGAAATTGAAGTAATTATGCAAGGCAGAGGTGTTTCACAAAAATGTTGGAAAATCACTTGCAATTTATTTGTGTTTAAATGGACAGGTTCTGCATGTAACACAAGCAGACAAAGTTTTACTCATGAAACCTGGAATGAGACTGAGATTCATGCAACACCCACATATCTGGATTAGAAAAACCACTAGGATCATCAAATTTAACACAGTGTCTTTATATGAAGCAGTATATAAGACAATTTCACGCCATGATTTCCAGATTAAATGTATTGACACCTAGGTAAGGGTTTTTTGGATCCAATTTTGGTCCTATTGGCCCCAATATTTTATTAAAAATTCATTAATTTCAGGATGGCTAACAGCAAGAGTATATA
>JAPTGZ010000001.1:21468435-21482213 GCA_029814645.1 Fowleria isostigma | reverse complement strand
ATAGATAGATAGATAGATAGATAGATAGATAGATAGATAGATAGATAGATAGATAGATAGATAGATAGATAGAGAGATAGAAAGATAGATAGATAGATAGATAGATAGATAGATAGATAGATAGATAGATGCCACCTGATGAACTGTATGTTGTGACTTGTGACTCCGTGGATCAATGGATCGTGGGTCCTGGTGGGTCCGTGCACCCGGCAGGCTTGGCCCCGCCCCTCTGCTCCCCCTCCCTCCACTCCGTGCTCTGTCCCACTAAAGCGATTTCAGCTCGTGCAGGGACTCGTCCCCACGGACACGGATGGCAACATGGCGACAGAGGTAAGACGTATTATGTGTTTAATTTCCCGCCGACCGTCCACCGTAGCGCGTGTATTCATACATGTATTCTATATGGGTGTATTCACGGAGCGGAGAGGGCGTGCAGTGAACGTGTCATCGGGGACGTTTTCGGCTCCACTCGGTTCATCTTCGCCCCTCTGCTGATTCAGTTGAATCACAAATTACTGTGTCCTACATTATCACACCCGCTTCGTGCTAGGTGGGGGGGGAGGTTATTATTATTAATGAAATGCTCCTCCCGTGGACCACATTTAGGCTTTTGAAAAACCACGAACAGCTGAGTGGAAATAAAAAAAAAGCAACTAAGCCGCTCGTTATAGACGCAGAAATGGGGCAGAAACACTGGATCGCCACTCCTCCCGCAATGTTAAGCTGTTTTGGTGAAAGCAGATCTGTTTTGTCTGTTGAGACGCCTCGTTAATCCGGTGACAGGCCACGATGATGACCACACACACGAACACACACCAACACACACACGCACACGGAGGTAGAGGTTCAGCACCATGGACAGACGCCACGACGCACTGACATCCACACTGCGTCTTTATCCTCCACCGAGAATTCTGTCAAAACCAAACAAATTAACCCGATCCACGAAAGTAACATTTGGGTCGTTCATGTCATACGGTGGCTTTTCTGCATCTGTGATTTACTGAGTCATATTGTCACCAAAATGAGTCACATAATGATCCAAAATGATCTATTTAAGTTTTCTTTATTACTTAAATATACATAACCGACATGCATTTATGTTTTAAACACTGCTTCACTGACATATGCATTAAATTTTATCATGTCAGAACACAAGTTCCACAAGAAATATAAAGCGTTAGATTATTATGTAAAGTATTATACACATAACCTACTCACCATACTGTTTCCCGTGTGTCCTTGAACTCATCTGGCTGCCTGACAGACCATTGCATTGAGATGATCTTATCTTCTCCCTCTTCCTCTTTATTTTTTTTTTCTACAAACATCAGCTTTACAACTAATCTAAGCCTCAGCTGGCTACTACTTTTACGTATTTTTTTGTGCGAAACAAAGTTGTATTTATCTAAAAAAAAAGTTTGATCACTAAATGTTAATCACTTAAAGATCAATGGTCAAAGTAAGTCTAAATGTATATATATGTACATATATTTGTATATTATATACATTAAAGAATCATAGATCAAAATGTTACAAGATAACAGGAATTACAATGGTTACATAATGTGGGAATGAAATATTTTCACCTCTTCACATAAAATGATTGTGACAGTGTGATTTATTCCTGATGGATTAAGTGTAACTGGGACTCAGTGTGTAATCACTGAACCAGGCCAAAGGTGATTAGTGATGTGTGTTAACCCCACAAAGGTAATACACCACAAACGTAATAAAAAATTTGCAGCTTTTAATGTAATAATCCCACAAATGTAATAACTTTTCCACAAAAAATAGTTGTTACTTTTATGGGGTTCTATTACATTTGTGGGATGGCAAAAGTCTTCAGTTAACAAAAATTTTTAAATAATTTCCCACAGATGTAATAAATTAGTACATCATATACATTTAAGTAATGTATGCATGCATATTCATTCATCTTTCCTTTTCTTCCCATTTGTTCTTGTCCTTTGGATACCTGCCTGTTCAGAATGATCAGATGTTACATTAACACCACATGGGACTAATTCCAGATTAGTAGGTGTTTAATTACAAATACAAGTGGAGGAACAAAACAGAATGGGCAAAAATGTTTTAAAAGTTCACAATAAAAACTACAGTATCAACTGGATATTTTGATTATGATAGAAACCAATATTTGAACCAAAATTTCTGGATATGGTTATGTGAATAATGGACAGAGTAGGAGCACACTTTGGGAAAATTAGGTATTATGTTTGTAGAATGCGACTACTATTACATTTGTGGGAAAGTTGGTACATTTGCGGGATTATTAGGTTAAACGGTGCAAATGTTTTTATTACATTTGAGGTTTATTATGTTTGTGGGAGTTATTGTGTTCTTGGGTTAATAGATGTATATAAATTGGGATAAAAGAGGAATGTGTCTGCAAACAAAATTATTACAACTTTATGGGCAATAGTTTATTTATAATGCCACTGCAAATTTCTACAGTATTTTGGTGTCACATTAACTTGTCTAAATGATCGGTCTGCTTTATCTTGTTCCGTCCCATCGATCTGTTGTGGGCTGTAGTGAAATGTTGTCCCATCTCCTACAAGCTCGACTTCCCTTTGAGACCAGAGGAAAAGAGAGGGAGACAATGAAATGCGCGTGCATGGAAAAGATAGTATGTCCAAAAGCTGGGCTCTGTTCCAACAGGCAACAAGGCAGAAATGAGTGCAGACACTGAGCCACAGAGTGATTGATCACATTCTGCCCACTCCTCCTCCATCACCATCACACACTTCTAAAAGACGGAAACATCAGCTGCTGTTTGCACACATTCACAACAGAGCAGGTGCACAGAGAGATGCAGCGCATTGTCTCAGAGGACTCATTAAATGGATACTGTGTCCACCTTCATTGTCTTATGGGTGATTTGTCCCCAGTTCCACAACCTGCAGGAGTTGAGGCACAGCGCGTCTTTGGCCAACAAAGTCTTTATCCAGAGGGACTACAGCGAGGGAACCACCTGCAAGTTTCAGACCAAGTTTCCATCAGAGCTGGAGAGCCGGGTGAGGAGATATTTTATAATAGTGTTTTCATGTCCTTTCATCCTTACTTTCCCTGCCAGCTGTCATTCATTCACCCAAGCTTTACTTAGCTCAAAATACAGTGATTTACTTGTACAAGCAAAAATGATGAAACCAATAAAAAGGCAATCCAATAAGCAATGAAACCTTAAGACAACTTGACAACAGCAGAATGCTATTCTGTAAAACAATACAGTAAAACTGTAAAGAGATACTTAAGAAATAAAAATGTATTTCAAACAATATTAAGGATAAAAATCGAGCAAGTATTATGGTAGGGAGACCTAATAGGAAGAATGGGATGTACTATTCATAATCATCTTCTCATTAGTGTATAGTAGTGTCTACTTGATATCATAACTTATCGTTCATATACATGCCACTTTTAATTGGTGTGTTATCTGTACGCATCATAACTTACCGGGTGTATGTTCACGATGCATCAAATACTATACACTAAGGGTTGGGATTACAAAATACATTTAGGGTTAGGGTTAAGGGTTAGGGTTCAATGAACTGGAGATCTCGGTGTAAGTTGACACGTCGAACACAGACTAGAATTAGAATGGACATGACATGATTACTCATATCAGTTATAGAGCAAAAGCCACTGGTGTAAAGTGTCATGACTAGTTCAATCAAATTCATGTTATCTTTTCTATTATATTGCCCTCATGTCTTTCATTTAAATCACCCAGATTCGTCATAGTTACATTTTAGACCTATATTTCATAAATGTAACACTCCCTCTAGGCCTGATGGAAGATAATATTCTCAGCTGTCCTCTCCTATGACCAGTTTATCTGAACTTGTCAAGGGAAAGAGATGGGATGTACGAGGAAGATGTTCACATTAAGTCTTTATACAAGGGACAGAGGCCTGGGATAACCCATGAATATGGCTGCTTAATGATCCCCTGCATTGAATTGAAGCGAGTGAGCCTCTAAGATCACGCTTTCTAATGAATGAAAAATACCCATATTTATTGAAATTATAACCGTGCTATAAGATTATGTTGTTTGAAGAGGGCACATAATAAATAGTGATACTGTGCAGTGATGATGTGGTTTTTGTGCAAATCCTGTTAATACTGCTGTGTCCGAGACCAAGACAAGACCGAGACCAAATGAGTTGAGTCTGTGACAAGACCATACCACAAAAAATTGGTCTCGAGACCAGACTACATTACAAGTGTATGGTCACACTAAATTCCAGAGAATCCTTGATCAGTATTCAGTCAACCATACTGACACCATGTTTTTACAGTAACTTTAAATGATTTGTTTTTCATCTTCTTTCCATTTTAAAGTAGTGACTTCCAGTGTTTCTGACTACTGTAGGTGATGTTACTTAAAATAAATCTCAACATCTTGTGTGTGTGAACTCCTTGTGATCAGAACAATTATATTAAATAGTCACTAATGATTAAAAAATACTGAATGAAATGTCAATAGAAGTCTTTCTGGTATGTGTTAGCTCAGGTACAGTCGCACATCTTATTTGTTACAAGTATAATTCTATTTCTGGTTTTCTAATATTGTGCCCGAGAGTGGGAGGACTTGTACAGAGTAATTAACACTTAAGTTGGAGATTTAAGATAAAATAAAATGTACTGTATTGTTCCTGCAGAGAAATTTGGCTTGAAGAATGGTGCGACATATGACTCCAATCGCATAAATAGAAACTGTGTAATCCTGTGTTTTCTGAGAACTGTGTTACCACATTCCAGCCCTCATTATTCTGTTCTGTGTCCAGATTGAACGGACACTGTTTGAAGACACTGTGAAGACGCTGAATAACTACTATGCAGAGGCGGAAAAGATCGGAGGCCAGTCGTACCTGGAGGGGTGTTTGGCCTGCGCCACAGCCTATCTGATCTTCCTCTGCATGGAGACGCGCTATGAGAAGGTCAGACCAGTGAAATCTACTGGAACCTGATGCACATTCAACCCGTAAAGACTCAGCACGACTTTTGTGGCAGTTCCCAAATTAATTTTTCTCAGTATTTTCCCTTTCTTAACCCTGTGAAAAATGATCCATTAAAAACTACCCACGAAGTGAAATTATTTTTTTAATCAAAATGTTTATTATGTTTAATTTTATTTTAACAATATCCAAACCGAAAAAAATGCCAGATAATTTTATCTATGATATAATTTTTAGTTATATTTGATACATTGGGCATTTTTGCCAACAAAATAAATGTTACCATTAACATTTTCAAACTATAGAACATTTTAGGTAATTTTTTTAATATAAGAAATTTTACAGCCTTTGTATTTCCCTTGATTGAGACCATGATTTCAAATTTTTTATTTTTTTTTAGATATAAAATTTTCACCAAATAATAATATAAATGTTCTTTTTTATGTAACTTTTTGAAAATTACCAAATTGTGTGTTGAAATTATTTAATGTTAGCAGCCAGTTTAAAAAGGGTAAAAAAATCCATTTCATTGACTGCAGTGGGATGATAATCTACCAGGGGACAAACACATATCAGGTCACATACAACAGATTTTTTTTTTAGGAAAGTATTGATCTTGTTGATAAGATAGAGGTCTCAGAATGTGGTGTAGCAAATATGATACAAATGGTTTTATAGGGTTAAATGATTTAACACCATTTATTCTAATGTCTTCCTTATTTTGCATTTTTTCCACTGAAAATCAGATATTTTCCTATATTTAATTCACTGATCATGTAGATATTCATTAAAACTCAGATTAAAGTTAGGATTATTATATCAGAAACAGAGAAAATTGAAGAAAAAATGACTTTTTTTCAGCAAAATCTGTTATCAACTGACCAGAAACCAAGTGTGTCCATCCACTGTCATTCATCAAACTCTATGAGTTTTACTGGTGAATCAATGTTGTAGAAGATGACATTGTTTCTATGTTAACTACTGAGCCTCTGAATATCCAAATGGGTCATATCTGATGATCATGAAAAGATGCTAAACTGTATTTCACACAAGTTATTTACATGTATTGATAGGATTAGTGGATCAACAGGGATAAACAGATTAGATCAGTCGCTTTTGGTCGCCCGTCGTTGTTTGGGTCTTTATGGGTTATGTGTGATGTTTGGACATGTTTTATTAAAGGGTTAATGTACACTAGGATGCCTTTTTCTTCTTGTGACATTTCAGGTGCTGAAGAAGATAGCCAAGTACATTCAGGAGCAGAATGAGAAGATCTACGCTCCCAGAGGTCTGCTCATCACAGATCCCATTGAGAGGGGAATGCGTGTAGTATCCTTTCCACTGTTGGGGATTAACATTTAACAGCTTTACATAAGGAGAAAAAAATCCATCATCAGATTGCATAAAATTAAAATGTTGTTGATTACAAGAGGGATACATCTGGATACATTGCTTTTACTAAACAGTTAAATGCACAATTCATAGAACTTTTGTGTGATTAAGGTCAAGTTACATTAATCGGATTAAGTTATTAAAATAGCTGCATTATTTACTACATTTTTAAAATATGCTAAAATGTATGTTGTTTTATTTGTATTTTTAATATAATGCACACAAAACATCAATATAGATATGGAGAAAATTTGAAAAACAAAATCTTGAAATATCAATTTTTTATGGTTTTGAGAAACAAAACAGTTGATGCATGATAAAATACAATTGTTAATACATCCAGTGGATACAGATTTAGTGAATATTTATGTATTTGCATGTAGACTGATGAGGAAGCAAAACATCATTGCAGAATCAATTGAAAACATGTTAGATTCAACCAGCAACATGATACTTCTGTGTATGAAGAATTATGAAGAGAAATGTTAAAATGTTTGCTGATATATGATCAATACAACTGGGTCAGGGAGCAGTTGTGGGTTTTATGACAAACTCACTCTTACATCTGTTTGCCCCTCAATAAGCAGCTCACGTAGTATGTTAGCGTATTAAAATGTAATATTCATATAACTGTAGTGTTAAGTAGATTCATTTGTAGAAATTCTTTTTTTTTTGCTATATATTTACAGGCTGTTTGGAAATCCACCCACAGATCATTTTAATACTTAGACAATACTAACATGATACCATGATTTTAATAAACCCCCTTTTATTTGTCTTTGGTTCATTTATTTGTATATTTGGACCATAATAGTTTATAAAGTTTGAACCTAAACCCTCCAGGCGCTGCAGAGTTATCTTTATATTCATTTTGACAAAAATCGAGAGGATTTCTACAACCTGTTTTAATTCCTTCTTAAGTTGTTACGTCTATAACAAATTTTGTCATAACATTTGCACATTTAAGGTCAAGACTTCTGACAAACATTTCTCCAAGTACGCCATAATTGTTTGTCAGCAGCAGCGGTTGTAGTCCATATTGAAAATATGTCCAAAATTCGAGCGGGTTACCTAAAATGTTCAGTTGTTGTATTACAGGACAGAGTAGCACGGTAAAGACCCTGGAGGGGGTGGGGTGTGAAGTGGCTTATTTGCATTTAAAGGGCCAGTGCTCAAAATGACTTTTCTCATGTCATTAGTTAGAAATAGGGTTGAAGATGAACCTGTGGAGTTGAATTAATGAAGAATTCAGACCCAGGCATAGCATTTACAGATTTTGTAGACCACAGGGAAATGTTTTAAATTGAATGATTCCATTGAAAAAAGGAAAATATGACTTCTTTAAGTGTTGAGGTTGTCTGCTCATTTAATCATACTCTAAAACAAACTCTTGATCCTTGACTCCTCTGTGACCAGATAGAGATTTCCATCTATGAGGACCGGGGCTCCAGTGGCTCCAGCTCAGGGAGCAGCTCAGTGTCCGGCAGCACTGCTCGATGACCGGGTACTTCCTAACTCTGAGTCTCCCTCCCCCGATCACTCATAATCCTTAAGAAAATCTTAAATCCACGTTTACTGCATCTGCTCCAAACATTTAATTCATTTATCCTTCACTCCTGATTCTCCAGATTGGAAAAATATTCAAATTGTTTCCACATTCAGTGCTTTAAAAATGCACTTTAGTTGCAAATTCTCCTGCATGGGTTAACACGTTAACTTTAGGATGCAGTGGCCCAGTGAAAACGCTGCTTGTAAGACTCTGTGTAATCGTACCCTTCTTTCTTTTCTGTCTTTAAAGTTACCACTGCTAAATTAAATCCAGTGGGTGAGAGAGAAAAAGATGCAAAGACGTGACATAGAAAGAGAGGAAGAAAAATAATGAACCAGGAGTGAAGACCACGAGCCTCACCAAACCTCATAGTACCTCAGCCACTGCAGTTGTACCACATGGTCCAGGAAAGCCACAACACACTGGACCAACTGGAGAAGTGGACTCATTACCATCAACAATGCACATATGCACATAGGCTTTTAAGTATTATCTGTAGCTTTTTATGAGTTTCCAGACCTTAGCAGATGTAGGAAGGATGTATTTAAAGGGCATCACAATTTTTCATCTACCCAGAGCCCATATCTATTATAATAGAAGCTGTTCCTCCTTCACCTCTGCTGTAAATCATGCTGTCTGGTAACTGATGAATGTCCTCCAGCCCGTCCATGTATATAATGTAGCAGATCTTCCATATCTCTCACATGAAGCCTCTATTTTACATACAGACACATGCACAAAACTAAGAACTAACCTCTTGGTTTCAAAGAGCGAGACCAACTCTTCCTAAATTATGATTATGCAAAAAGATACTGTGCATCAAAAGCAACAGTAAATAGAAAAAGGATGGGTCAAAAAGTCTTCCTCAATCATAACAGTCATGTGTTAAACTAAACCAACCCATCTTTTTATTTCTGAAAAAACTTCCAAAGAACAATAACTGCCAAAAACTGGTCCACAAATGTGAATGTGTCTTTTATTTTGGTGACATTTTGTGCAAATGCAAACTTTCGTACTGCTTGTTGTTTGATACACATGGCAAAGAGGTAAAAACAATCCGTGTCAAATAAATACTGTTTCATCACAGCTGTGTATTGTACATGTTCTTTACTTTGTTGTTTTTTCTACATAATAATATCTCTTTAAAATTGATGCATGCACTTACAATCTGACATTAAAGCCCCTGATTTATTATATGTGTATATTACACACAACCTGGACAACAAAAGGTCCCACGTTCTATTATTTAGCCTTTAGCTCATACTTTTACAGTGGCATTGCTTTAATACGTTAAAATACAGTATCACATTTATTTGTGATCATAACCCTGCCCCCACAGGTATGTACTGTCAGTACTAGGCATGATGGGTAATCACTTCATCCATCTCTCTTGCCTCTCTGATGCATCATCTTTACAAAACAGGGTCAATCTGGACTCATCAGACCACATGACCTGTCTCCACTGAAACTCAGTCATATATTAAAGAATATGTTGCACCTGAAACACATTAATCACTGCAGTAAATATCAAATGGAAGGATCTTTCATATTTTTTCTTTATGTTTTCATTATATCCAGATTTTTTGACCAGGTTGTGTATTTGATTCACAATCAGGTCATAAAACATTGGTTAGCACAGTTTATCAAAGTGCTAAACCCTGATTCAATTATTAATTCATTTATTTTTTCACATTTATATTAAAAAGAACTAAGTGTAAAGACATACAATTTTGCATTTACATTATGTGAAATAAGACACCCTGGGAAGCAGAATAACTCAAGTACAGTAGTGGAAAAAGGTCATAAAATTTTACACAATCTTAAATATTCTCATGAAAGATTTGCTGAACAATCTTTTTTATATTGCATCAGACAGACACAAACAGATGCAAATGGGTATGAGTTTTTTTTGTGTGTGTGTTTTTTGTAAACAAGAAAAAAACAAACCTAAATTCTTAACAGTTTCAACATGTCATGCCCTGGATGGATTTCATTATTTTGCTGAAACGTCCAGTTTCAACCCTGATGTAATTAGCACCTGCAGAAGGGAACCTGTGGGTTTTGATAATGACACAATACTTGGCAGAGCTCAGTGACTTAAGAGTGATTCTTAAATTATTAATGCAATACATCACAAATGCATGGGGTGTCCAAAAACCTTTTTCCACCATGTTTTTTAAGCTAAACTCTGCTCTCAAACAGTGAGATCTAGAAAAGTAAAGAAACTGCTGATTGTTTTGACTGGTTGAAAATTGAGTTTATACACAAAACTCATTAAAAGTGAGCTTTTTCAGGTTCTAATTACAATAAAAATGGCAGATATAATATTAAGGCAGGCTTTGCTTCTTCATGTGGAAGACAGCATGACACTGACCCTTAACCCATAAAGACCCAGTGCTACTTATGTGGCAGTCCCAAAATTTATTTTTCTCTATACTCATTCTTTCTTTAGTTATTTATCACTATTTATCGTAATATTATCCTTTTTATTTAGCATTTTTAAGTAAAAATCAGGTAGTTTTATTTAATTTCCTGATTATATAGATGTTCATAAAAGCTCAAAAGTAAATATATAGATTCTTTCATCAGAAAAAGAGAAAAACTGGAGAAAAAGTGACTTTTTTTTTTTTTTAGAAAAATCCGTCATTAACATAAACCTAGTGTGTCCATCCACTGACACTGATCCAACTCCATGGATTTTACTGGTGAATCGGTGTTATAGAAGATGATGGTGTTTCCATGGTAACTACAGAGCCTCTGAATGTACCAATGGGTCATATCTGATGACCATGAAAAGATGAATAACTGTATTTTACAGCAATTATTGACATGTATTGATAGGATTAGTGGATCAACAGGTATTAAGTTTAGATCAGTAGATGGTTTGTGTGACTGTTTGGGTCTCTATGGGTTAAACATGGACCAATGACCACATGCACATGCAGGTTACCAGAGCAAACAGGAGCTGTACACAAGATGGAATTTATGATGAGGCAGTAACCGGCTGAACTGAAAACATTCAACTTTGGTTTTTGGTTAAAGTGTACAGAGCTAGATTTGCTAAATCTGCTGTCTGAAAATACAGTCTATTATTTGTACCCTGAAGGATGCCATCGGGTCAGATCTGTTAGTGCAGACAGAACCAAGACACAGCGCAATAAAACAGTTGTAAAACAGGAGGCTTCGGTCGAGGAGACAGAGGTGGAGTGGAGACTGACGTAAAATGGAGCCAACGCTGCATTTATCAAGGGAGAGAAAACAGGTGAAAACAAAGTTGAAGAGACAGACTGGACTCATAAGCACAAAGGATGAATAGATGAGGACACAAGTCAGTGATACAAATGAGCTCCAATAACTGCAGAATGATACTGTGACTCAATAATCTCACTGATTTTATTGACTTTATTTATGTTGTTTGCTACAGCACATGGAAAATACCAACCCTAACACAACTGTAAAAGTTAATGTAATTATGAAAATATACACGAGTAAAAAAGAAGATGAACACACTACTCATAGAGTAAAAAGAACAAGTAAATGGATTAAAACAAAACAGCCTCAAAACCTTTCCATATTTTTTTATTTCATTTCTTCAATACCTGTAAACCATAAACAAACACAAAAAAAATTAAAATTGGAATGTTGGTGTAATTTAATTTACTGTACATGAGACTATTTGTAGAGTGGTTTGCTTACCAGAACAGCGGCCATTCTTCACAGTAAAACCTTCACCACACTGAAAAAAATTAAATCAAATCCAAATTTATTGACCTTGACATTGACATTTTAAAGGGACAGAACTGTAAATAGAGTCCAATACTCATCTACAGATTGAGCTTATGTTCGTAGATTGTTGTAAGATGGCTTTTTGAGTATGTAACAAGCATTGTGCGACCGGTGATTTGTACCTGAGTGTCATTAGTGAGCGCAGACATTTCCCCCTCAGTGGGATATGCAACTTCTACCACTGAGTTCATTTCTCCAGGCTGAAGTGTTCGAGTGATGGAGCTGCCGTCTGGCCAGGAGACCTCCAGTACCTTCACCTCATCATTCCCTGTGAGCAAAAACAATATTGACATGTCCTAATGAAGAATTTTGGTTTCCAAAAACACATGATCTGAATGTTTGAGTGGATGCAAGAATTACCATATCTACTGGGAGATCCATGGATCAGCCTTAACTTTATGATCGCTGAGACCACTGATTTTATTATGATGGTACCTTCCACTGGGTTGGACATGTTAGGCAGCAGGTGAACGTTTAATCTTTGAAGCTTTGTGTTGGAAGCAGCAAAATGTTCAATGCACAGAACTAAGTGACTTTGACCAGGTCCATATTGTAACGATGATGACTGGGTCAGAACATCTCCACAACTGCAGGTGTTGTCATTTATTCCTGGTCTGCAGTGGTTAGTACCAACCAAAGATGGACTAAAGAATCATATCTCAATCTGAGGACCATTGGTCACCAGTGGGAGGTGTTGGACAAATAAATCTGATCCATGTAGGTCCTCCTCTCTACTTTCAGGACTTCAGGGTTCTACTGTTAACATCTGAGTCCAGATAAAGAACACCTTCAGAGGTCTGGTGGAGTCTAGGCCTCAGGTCAGAGCTGTTTTTGTGGGAAAAGGAGAACCTACACCATATTAGTTAATGTTATACTCCCTTAGATGCTGTGTTGTTTTTTTTCCCCACTTTTTTTTGGTTTGTTTCATCTGTTTCATTTTTTGTTTTGTTGTCAGTGTCTGTTGTGTTTCAAAAGTATATGTTTGGTTATTATCGTGGTTCTCTGATGCTGTGTAAAAGACCATCTCCCATTTAGGTTTGGCAAAGTCTGATATGAAGTGTATTTTTCTAACAATTTTTATTTTCATTATTATTATTATTATTATTATTTTATTTTTTATGCTGTCAAGCTTGTTTTACTGTGTGTTTGTTGAATTATTTTGATTTATTGTCTGAGGGAACATGTGATGCGGGGTTTTGAGTTCTATATGCATATACTTTGTAATTGAATGTGGAAAAATATAATATATTAAAAAAAAAGGATACTCCACTGGTTGGGATCTGGTTGTTCATTCTTCTGGTTACAACAAAATCTGGAGAAGCTCTGACTCAGTGTTTTGACCATCACTTGTCAAAGATGCTCAGATCCCTTCCTCATTTTTGCTGTTTCTAACACATCAGCTTCAAGGGCTAAATGTTGACTTGCTGCCTAATATATCCCACCCAGTGATAGTTTTCATTGTAATGTGATAATCTATATTAATACCATTTTATTTATCAGAATGTCATGACTGATCAGTGTATATTAAAGTGTCTAGTCTCAGTATGTCAGTGAGTGTTCATAGAGTTACCTAAACCAAAATGGGCGACAGGCTCCATCTCACACAAGTATCCTGAGCCTCCATCAATGATGCGTGTGTGAGCTCCACTTCTACTGCTGAAGGCTGTAACTTTGGCGCCACGTGCAAAAGAGCCAAACTGGGTGCGAGGGATGACCCTCAGCCAGTTATTGGATGAGCCCTGATAAGTTTGACAGGACAGGATTTAGATGATCAGAGCTTTGTATACAGTCTGTCAGTGTCTGACATGTTCTGAGCTGAGTAATGTATTCAGCTATGTTTTAGGAGAGTTCAATTTAACCCATAAGGACCCACTGTGATATTTGTGGCAGTTTCTAAATAATTTTTTTTCTCTAGATTAAAATTTTCTCAATTGATTTATCACCATTTATTACAATATTATCTTCTCTATATTGTGTTTTTTTTGTGTGTAAATCATGTATTTTCTTATATTTAATTCAGCTGTCCGTGTTCACTGCTCATCGTCTCTTTCTGGATTTTGGAAAAATAC
>JAPTGZ010000001.1:21413461-21428342 GCA_029814645.1 Fowleria isostigma | reverse complement strand
TTATATATTGTGCAAAAACTATGAAATAAAAACATTTTTTTTTTAAACATTTTTCTCACATTTTATCATACCCTAATATTAGTTATTACTAACTTCATGGAGATAGTTTGCAAAAAAAACCAAAACAATTTTGTTTAAAAAACTGATAATTACAGTCTAATAACTAGGAAATTATGTACATTCAAACAAATTAGTGCAGATCAGGTTTATCAGAAACAACAAAGTTACAGTAATGGTATGAATGTCAGTGTATAGGATGATGCATGAGTGTCCACTGTGTCGGCTGATATAGAATTAAAACGATATTAAAACTCTCATTCTTTTTGGGAGTTGCCTACTATCTGATGTAGGTTTTCCAAACTTTGCACACAGATGTGGTTTATACTAATTGTCCAAAATGATGCAACAGTGTAAAGTTTTTCTTGCAGAAGGATATTTAAACACCACCCAGTCTTTCACAAACTTAGGGATGTTGTCTGGAATTAGTTTTCAGTAAAATAAAACCTCGAATACTATGTTCATGGAACCATCTCTCTCTGCTGCCAACATCCCCACAAGCCTCCTCAGACACTTTGGGAGAACCCTGACTTTAACAGTTATATAGTTTTTAATAAATCAGGTGATAGTTAACATAAGACTTTTAATGGAAGGTGATGTCAGCTGATTAATCAGTGTTTATCTTAATGTATTGTTTTGCATTGGCCTCTAAAGTCTTTCAAGGAATTGTAATATTTCGTAATAATTCTCTATAAAATTGCATTAAAACTAAAAAGTACGTATAAATATTGTGTTTTCATATGTGTTTCTTACCGTGGCCTGCATCCCGGTGTTGGGGACGTTACAACGGACGGCGACATCCTGGTTGTGTTTGCAGCTGTAGAGTGGTACAGGTCTGTAGTGACACTCTGTAATTGTCCTCTCTCTGCCTGTACACTGGACACTGTTCATGTGGATGGGACCAGTACCTAAAGAAAGAGGGCGTGTGGTGACACTTGACTGATTCACATATGTCTTACCGACCATAAGCCACATGCAAAAAGATGTACTCACAAATGTGCACGCATGGTACAAAATTGTCTCTTGAACCTGATGGCTGTGCAGCCACAGATGTCCACGGACAGGGATTAAAAACCCAGACATGATCAGGACGTCTGATGTGGCTCTGAAACTGAGCTTAGCCAGAAGGCTTTTGGTCCAAATTACTGTACATTACACTGCGCTGCACATTGCACATCAGGGCCATGGTTTATAAACCAAAATAGACACCAAAATGCCAAAATGGAGGAAAATCTTTGAACACATCTCTGTTTGCGTAGGTGTGTGAGGCCCAGGCTAAACCCATATAAAGCCCTATAATTTGGCCTTAAATAGCTAATGATGTCATCTACTAGCTTTAAGTTGTTCTTTTCTGAATGTATTACCCATGAGGCCCCTACAGATTCATGTCGTATATGCCATGTGTTCACACAATACTGACAAACTGGCCTTAGATGTTAAAAGCCCCATTTAACCATGATCATTATTTAGACACCACAGCACCGTAGCACCTACTTTAACAGAGCCCTTAAAGTATCACTCAAATGGTTTCCATGAATTACTTCATTAAGTCAAATAGGGAGTAGGAAATGCATGCACTTTTATAGGATACACTACGTGCTCATTTGGGCAGAAAGATAATGGGAGGAAATGAATGTGATTACTGAGTTACTGCAGAGGTAAAGCAGCACTGGGACAATAACCGAGTGTGAGAAAGTAGTCTGTTTGTTAGGAAAATGTTTAAATCGGTTATTTTTAGACAGTTTAGCGGGCATAACCTCATACCCACAACAGAAGCGGTGCCAAAATAATCCCGAGTCCTTTTGGTCCTGCTCAATTCTGATGGCCTGACATCCTGGTTTCAAAGCAGCGCTAACTTTTCACATTCAACAGATTTATTTGGACAACAAAACATGCCATTGTTTTGCTCACAGGAACCTCTTAGCATAGTTTACACTTGTATAATTGGTCATGGGTAGAATTCCTTAACAATCAGCTTCACAGTGAGGCTGTAAACATTTGGACTTAGTTTATTTGTCCGCTCGGGCCAGTGGTGCTTCTTGGAGAGCTCCGTTTAGCAACAGACATTTAGACTGAGGAGTGTTTAGTCTAAAAGATGACTGAGTAAAGCCGATCATGTTGAGGGTGTACAGGAAACCTAGGTAATGACACAAATTCAACACAATACCAACCAATATAACTGATCAGGTATTTGCAGGCTGTTTTTTTATGAATAAAACATAGAGGACACAGGAAGTGTATGAATCATATCACTAGTTCTCACCTCTAAACCCTTTATCAGGCAAGGGAGTATTTTTGGTAATTTCCACACACATTACAAGTTAGTAACAACAGGAGGCAACAAGCTTAGGTCAAATGTGGTCTACAGGGTCTGCAAGATCCACCTCTGCTTCATTAGGTACCACAAAGTAATGGTGCTAATGTAAGTAATAATGTTAAAGGCATAATGTGTATGTTGACAGGTGTCTGGATCAGCACTTAAGCTGGTCTAATGTTCTAAAATCTATGTTCTTTTCACATTGCATGGGTTTTTCTTGTATTTTTTTTAAAAATATATACTTATTTATATGTATTTATTTTTACCACATACAGGCAAGGAACCCAATACAGTAACCTCATTGACCTTGATTTTCTAAAAGACAAGTCTGATAAATTTCACAAAGTAGTGAAGTCTTGTTCTGTCCTCCAATAGCACACTATGGTTGACATGTTGAGTATTTCTATGTGTCCTATAAAGGGTTAAAGGGGACATGGTGTCTATCCATATGCACATGCTGAGCCGTGAGTCCTACCCTGGCCCAGCTGAGCCTTGTTCAGGGCCTCTTTGGCAGTCCCAAAGCCCAGTTCTCTGCAGACCACACTGGCAGCAGCGACATCCCACAGGTGGTCACACACGGTTCCCCACTTGCCCTCCTTCAGGACCTCCACACGGCCCTCCCCAAGCCGGGGCCCCGCCTTCAGACGCACCACCGGCTGAAAGGAAAAAGAAACAGAATATTTATACCTGCACTGTAATGAGATTAGAGTGACTCATATGTTGTATAACCACATATCTTACATTTCTCTCATTCATTATTTTGTTGCATTAATTCTAATTTAAATTCTGTTTTAGTCTGAAACGTTGTAGTTTATACTGGTACCTGTCCAAGAATGACTGTACACATTAATATCAGTTAATACTGTGCTACAAAATAATAAATAAAACTGTTTGTGAGATATGAGTCCTTATGTGAAGTTCTTTTGGCTGTTTCTGAGGTTAGTCTGAACACAACACAGAAAGTCCTCCCTGACAAAATGAAATGATAAAATTGTTTTTGCTTTGCTTTGAGCTGCACACATTAACAGAAATGTAAAAAACAAAAAGTTGCAATTTTAGGAAAAGTTATTTGCTGGATTTTTCTTTTGAGGTTCAGTGACCCTTTCACACCAATGACAAGACTCCAGGAAGTCAATGATCCAGTCCTTCACTGTCTCACTGTGTACTTATACTTGCTATTTTGAGAACATAGGGTGTTCACACTGACAATTATGGCCAAATGTGGTCTGCTGCAGAAACACTAAACGCCAAAAACCTGAGTGTGGAACGTTGGACACTTCTAACACTCAATGGACACTATCTTGGCTACATAGAAGAAGGAAAGAGACAAATGCTGATGATGCTGTCTGGTTACAGTTTGCTATTCAAAGGAAAGAAGAAAAATTTTGCAGTAGTTATTACTAGAAAGTGTAGAATGTTAATGGATGACACACCACCCTGTCAAAATTTATGTACTGCACAAATAAGTACATACGGAACAAATAAGCTTAGATGAAAGTTTCACAATAGAAACATACAATACCAAAGACCTGGTTTATTTATATCAATAAATCAAGAAATCACACTAAGATATTGAATTAAAGATAGGGCCGGAGATCCTGGGAAAACAGTCCGAGTAAGCTATATTTTGAAAATACACAATTCAAAAGTCCAAACCCCTTTTTTCAGACTTCCCCCCAAAGCCACGCCTCCAGAGTACTGGAATGTAAAATGCTTGTTCTTGAGGGCTCACGAGTGCTGCACAGCGTCAATTTGCTAACCTTCGCTAACTTTTTCTCATGGCTCAATCACAGGTATGAAAATACCTGATAACATCACAATAAACCTAAACAATGAATATGATTATTTTTTCAAGTTATATTTATCAGTATGTTGGATTAGAAGTTGGAATTTTCACCTGTTATTTTGATTTGTCTAGATTTGCTAGTAAAAACAGCTGATCGCAGTACGACTGATGTCAGGCTAGCAGCCCACTACAGTTTTCTTTGAACGCTGTCATCTATGCATTATGTTTGACGGCGGAACAGCCTCAATTCATACCTAGCTGGATAATGTTACATTCCCCAGTGATTTATGTTAGAGACCAAACAGCTTGCCAGTGAACTTTACATGCTAACTAATGCTAGCCCACCCTGACGATTTATTCAAGTTTGCAATCTGTAACTGATCAACAAAAGTGTGATTCTTTGAATTATCTGTATTCTGTGCATCGTTTATGTATTTAGAGCTTCCATGATGAGAGCCTCACTGGGTCTGAACACATGATTCTTGCACAAAGACAGGTATGCGCAGAGGGGGGCGAGACAAATTGCAGTTGAGCTTGATAGACATATCATCATTCAATTATTTCGATGGGTC
Source organism: Fowleria isostigma (assembly GCA_029814645.1). NCBI lineage: Eukaryota > Metazoa > Chordata > Actinopteri > Kurtiformes > Apogonidae > Fowleria > Fowleria isostigma. Next base: position 21,423,610 of record JAPTGZ010000001.1, on the reverse strand, counting down.
ACTTAAAATGATTGGATGGTGGGTTTTTTTTAGTCCACTTTGTTCCACAGGTGGCTAAAAGTTGTTATTTTTTGTGTTAGAGCAAAGGGGATTTTAAGCAGTATAGTAAAATATACTCCAGGAAATCATCTCCTACCCTACCTTTAAGACAGATATTTGTTAGAAACTAGCATCGTAACCTTTATGTGTAGAGCTGTAAATAGTATATTTAGTGTGCATTTGATGTCAGCTTGTCTACAGGATTTTACGATATCCCCATCCACACTGACCGGCACAGCAGGGGGGGCAGGCCCTCTGCCATAACGTGCAAACTGGGGTCCAGGGACACAGCGGACCACGGCGTGCATGCCCCCATAGCATGGGACGTCACTCCTGGGGAGGGAGAGCTGAGCCTGGCACTGAGACAGAGAGGCCTCCACACCCTGACACTGCACCTTCTCCACCCAGTAGGCCTTCTTAGTGATCTGTGTCCTCAGCCTGGGCAGAGAGGAAGATGAAAGAGAAGGAAAAAAATTATAGCTATGTGCTCACTCCTGTTTGTTTGACTGTCAGCATAAGTACACAAAAACTACTGTGCTAATTCTGTCAAACATGATGGAAGGGTAGAACATGGTCAAAGGATCCGCCCCCTTACATTTTGGAGTAGATCCGTAGAAGGGGGTGGGCTGGAAGTGTTTTTTGTTTTCTTAAAAGCTCCCGGCTCAGACTACAGGATTCGACAATAATGAGTCTCCCTCAGCCGAGGATATTATTAAGATGACTGTACCACAGGAGCTAACACACCTCTCTTCTTCATTTGACGTCACATGATCTCATAGGGAGGCAGGTGTAAACAAAGTGGACACTGACATGGCGAAAAACTTGCTGTAGTGATGTTTTACAGACACCAAATGAGTCTAGATGATGATCCGTCAGTAGATTAGAGTTAAGGCAAAAGGGCTGCAGCTTTATAGTGAAGCACTGTGTGATACAGATGACAGCCCCTTGTGTTGACTCCAAAAATACAAATATACAAACCCCAAATCCCATAGGTTTACTTTCAATTTTTCTCTAAAACACAGTCAGTAATTTTTTTTTTCTCCCCAGGTGTCATTCTGGTTTCATTTGTAGATGGGTACCTACAATTACCTCCATTTATTAAAGAAAAAAAATAGCTTGTCTGTAATTCTGGCTAATAGATTATACTAACAGGATTCCATTTAATTTATGGAAATGTTTGGTGAACTTTACTGTTTTACAATTGTCTCTAAATCAGCAATTAGCATTTGGTCATTCTCATCACCTTCTGTGCTACCCCAGCTTCACCGTTTGATCACTTCCAGCTCCAAAAATCAATGGATGATGTCACAGTCACTTCTAATATACAGTGTACAGTCAAAAATAGCCTGCTAGGTAATGTTTGCCTCACTAGCCTGAGGGATTACAGTGTTATATGTTAATAATTTCTGTTTATGTCTTTAGATACTGATTTTAAGTATTAAATATTACATGTTATCATCTGATTTTAAGTATTAAATACCAAGTATGTCATCAGAGTGTCCGTGGTAAATGTGCAAACTGTCAGACAGGTTGAGACTGGACCTGTAAACTCCTTATATTACAAAGTAGTCTGAAATCTGTACCAACTAAGGCCAGACATTCTATCACTATTATAAAAGCCAGGTGCCCTCTGTGTGTGTGTTTGTGTCTCTTGGGTTCACACAAAATCTGTAAAAAGCTGACTGCTGCAGTTTGGCATACTTAAGTAGTTTTGGTCAAGGAACAGACTAGCAAAAACGGCAAGTTGATAGGACCAATATTTTAGGAGATATTAGTAATTTTGCAATACAAACGCCTTACAATCACGTTGTTTTAGCTAAAATGCTTTGGCTGTGACTGCTGGACAAATGTGGTACAGCATGCATAAATACACAACAGCATAAAAACTACTACATCTAGAACCTGTGGATCCCCACAGCTCAACATGCTAGTTTATTTGTATTTCAGAACAGCTGAAACTGGGAAAAGTTGCCCTAAAAACTCCTGTAGTCTGAACCTAGCTTTAGAACTTAGAATATTAAGAGTTCAACAAAAAAATAACAAAATTAAATCAAACACCGGTGGCACCAGTGACAAAAAGATATACATGAGAGGACATTTTTAGCACTTCAGAGTGGACATAAATTTACCTGGAGGATGGATCAGCGAGCTTTGAGTCCCAGAGTTTCCTAAAAGAAAAGAAAAGTTTCAACAGTTTTAAGTAAAATTGTGCAGCTTTACATTCATCAGACTAAACAACTGCTGGCCAGTACACTCCCACAGTGTGCTCGCTGTACTCCTCCCTTCTGCTGATCTCATTTTTCTTCCTCAATCATCGTCATTTCTCTGACATCTCTACTTTTCTCTTCTGTCTATCGTACCTTACATAAACAAACTCAAGGCTGTAAATATAAAGGGCGTGTATGTCCTTGGATAAATACAGTTCTCATGTAAGACAGGACGACAAAAAAGCACAAGAATTACAATATCAGATCACACAGCTCCCTCTGTCTGTCTTTCTCTTCCTTCCTTTCCTCTCAAACCACCACTTATTTGTCCTGTCTTTTTTAGGTCCACTCCTTCATTCATGGATATTTCTGTTTTAGTGTTTGCCTATACGTCTACAGTGGACGTCTAGTTTGAGCTATCCCCGTGGAAAGATACTAAAAATACAATATAAATAAACCACTATACATTAATCCCTGCATGGAGCCTTATTGAGGTTTGCCAACTTCAACAGGATTTTCTAAACTGTCTCGTTTCATGAATATTACCTTACGCTAGAAGCAAATCCTAAAGGGAAACAGTGTGTATGCACAAAACAAGGCTCTCTATACCCGTGCTAAAAGGAAAAAAAAAAAAAAAACAAGGAGAAGTCAATAAAAAAACATGGGCCACAAACCAGGCAGAGTCTGGGAAGTGTCCTTCTACACACACACTAGAGCTGACCACTTGCATCAGCCGCCTGGACCACAGACAGGTGCAGTGTGACTGACGCCCTTCATGAATGTGTCAGAGCACCAAGTATAGACAGGAGGAGGCTTTACTCTACAACCAGGTTCATGATGCAATTAAATATTTGGCAAACTAAAACGGGAGATGTTTCCGCTCCAGGAGAGCCCCAGTATCCTGGTATTCCACAGGTTAATATGTGAGCTCTGGACAGTAGATGACTAATGCGCTTGAGCCAAGAAGGGCCGTTGAGGAAACCCGCAATGAAGCAGAGAAACGACTGTATGGAACATGGACACCACAAATCATTTACAGCAACAAGTCAGACGGTAAAACGTATGATTTCTTTCACAGTTATAGGAAATTTCCACCCTCAGATAACCATTACATATTATTATTTTGTGATTTTGCTGTAGGCCATGGAGCCAGTTTATAAAGAAATGTATGTTACACAAGCAGTCTGGCCAAGACCACGGCCTCCTCTGGTGGATAGGTTTGTTTATCTTCCTCTACAATGAGCTTAAAGAAAAGAACAGTCAGCATGTAATAAAACCAGTATCACATGTCTTTATTTTTTTTTTCCAATCTTCCATTCCCGTTTCCCACGTACCATGTCTTTGTTTCCTTGCTTCACTTCATTTCTTTCCTCCATATTTCCTTCCTTCCATGTGTTGGCTCTTATTTTCTCTTTTTCCTTCTTTTCCATTCCTATCCTCTTCCGTTTTTTTGTTTTTTTTTGTCATTGTTTAACAGAAAAAAAAAAAGTCTGTCATGAGTAGTGGGAAAAATATAATCTTTTTTTATTCTGAAAATTATAGTAGTTAAATTGATATGAAAAACGTCATAACTTTGTTCTGGAAACAAGCTTCAACAATGGCCTGTGTAATATCTGAACAGACAAATTATCGCAACTCACACTTAAGCCTTTTTTCCTCTAATTTTAAGCCTCATTATGGCCTGATTTGTTCTAATTCTAAGAAATCTAATCAAGCAAAATGTGCTTGCTCAATTGTCAGCTTTTTTTTTTTTTTCTTACTTTATACAAGACAGTTTAGTTATATATAAGAATATTTGCCTTCTTTCCACAGGGGCTGTTGTAAGGATGCACATCTACAAAACCAGAGGTATCGTATTAAGTCCCTGTGTTGCTCGGGGATAGAACTCATCAAAATTGATCTAAAAATACAGGCTTTAAACTGTTTCATAACTTGGCGGTAAATCAAAACGAGGGAGACAGACTGCACGGGGGTGTTAGTTCATGGGATGGAGGGAGGGGGGAGCGGGGGGGAACAGAGAGAGTGCTACCCATATAATTGCCTGCTCTGCTTGGCAGTGTCTGCAGTGCGGTCGAGCAGTAGCATGTTGACTCACACACACCAGACACGGAAATATGCACGTACATATCAACTTGCGCTGCCGTGCCTCTGTAAAAACAACACACTTTAAATCCCCAACGTCGTTTACCCAGCGTTATCCAACACTCTAAATGCATTCTGGGAAAACACAGAGTGAGTGATGTAACTGAAAATCTCTGAACTGGACAACTTTTATGAGCATCCCCAAAATCCACAGCAAGAGAATAAGTATGTTAAATGTAAAAACATATTCAGCCACAGTTTTTAAAGCAAAGCACATAAACTACAGCATCAAGCCTCAGGCAAAAGGAAACAGGTCTTGACATCTTTTAACCTGAAGAAAAGTGTCTTCTGAGGCTCTATGGTTCTGTACTAGGTTTTTATGCATCTTTGAGCCCACAATACCTTAGCAACAGTTCTGAGAGGAACTCAGGAGAAGAAAGATAACCAGTTATTACCAGAGGTGTCAATTAACAAAGTACAAATACTTCATTACCTTACTTAAGTGGAAATTTTGGTTATCTATGTGCTACTGGAGTAATTATTTTTCAGCCAACTTTTTACTTCTACTCCTTACATTTTAAAAATAACCTTGTTACTCCTATTTCATTTTGGCTTGTTTTCATGTGTTCTTGTCATCATTCAAATAAAAAAACTATCCAAATAAATTGCACCATCTGGATAGAATGAATTTGATTGTAGTTGGATGAGAAGATAAACATACACCATTCTGACACCCTATTGGTTTGTACGCAATCTATCACACCTGACTTTTTCACCATTCCAATACTTATATTCAACTGGTCATATCTTCAGCTCCATGAACCACATGTTAATGCTCAGTCGGACACCTATATGGTTCTCTAATAATTTGCATTGGACTCAAATTCCTTCATTTTCAAACAGGTAGCCAAGTGAATCCCAAATTTTTTCAACACCTTTAGACAAATGTTTTTTGGGAGGTGGGGTAGTGCACTGTAGGCCCCTGTGGCACCGCCAAAGCTTTTGTCCTAATGACAATTTTTTTTCTCCTTACTTTTATACTTTAAGTAGTTTTAAAACAAGTACTTTTACACTTTTACTGGTGTAAAAAGCTTGAGTTGATACTTCAACTTCTATAGAAGTCTTTTTAAACCCTAGTATCTATACTTCTACTTGAGGAATGAATGTGAGTACTTTCAACACTTCTCTAATAATTCTCTTACTGAGGAGACGGCAGGTTGTCACTGACTCAACAAGAGTCTGTAGACGACTGCATCAAACTCCCATGGAACAAAAACTCAGAATGGTCATAAGGATGTACTTTCCATGAAATGTGGCTTTTAGCATCATTGCCACAAAGGAATTAAAAAGGGTTTTTTTGAAGAGGAGTTAAAAAAACAAAGAGCAGGGGGTGAAAGTCAATTAGAGGAACTGAAGAAGTAACCGTCAGCCTCAAAAGGAGCATGGATGTGTTGAAACGAGGGATCTGGAAAATGGCTTTAGCGCCGGGGTTTGGTAAGCGCTGCAAAGTAGAAGAGTATTTAAACATCTGTAAAAATGCGCTGAGCAACTTAACAGGCAAAGACAAAAGCAGTCACACCAAGAAAACAACCACATGACCGGAGTGGGAAATGCTGACACAGCAAAGGGTGTGCAGCAGGTTCAGCCGAGAGAATATTCTAGATTAGAGGATCTGTCTCAGACCATAATTACAGCTGTTCAAGTGGACGCAAACCCCAGCGAAGAGCAGGCGTAAACCACTGTGGCAGCACCAGGGAGATGTGATGTGACTATTGTCATCAATAGACAAAACAGCATATTGTCACAAGGACACTAAGATATATATTGAATTTAAACACAAGAACCGTTTCCACAAAATCCACACCCCAAATATGTTCTTTAAATTATGCGAACACATATGGTAACAGATACCAAAGATCAACCTCATGCTGTTAGCTCTTTTCTTTAAAAATAAAATAAAATAAACTCAGCTGTTTACTGTCGGAGGACAAAAATGCAAACTGCTCATCTCCCACATAGCTGGGTGGAGGTTGACAGAAAAAAAACAACATTCTTTGCATTGGTCCTGCCTTAAACCCAGAAGTGAGAAGTAATCAAGTACAAATACTTTGTTACCCTAGATAGATTCAAGTATGTACTTCATTTTTCTGACAATTTTTGTGATTACTCCCTATATTTCAACACAAATGTTTATTTTCTACACATTACATTCTCAACACCATCTCATTACTTTGGTTTTAACCCATAAAGATCCAGAACGCCACTGCCAACCTAAAGCATCTACTGATCTAATATTGTTTAATACCTGTCAATCCACTAATCTTATCAATCCATGTAAGTACCTGGTGTAAAATACAGTTTTTTTATAATTTCATAGTCATCAGATATGACCGACTTGGCTGTTCAGAGGCAGTAGTTACCATGGAAACACTGTCATCTTCTACAACAGTGATTCACCAGTAAAACCCATGAAGTTGGATCAATGACAGTGGATGGACACACTTGGTTTAAGTTCAGTTAGTGATATCTGTGCTGAAAATGTCACTTTTTTCTTCACTTTCCTTTTCTTCTCATATAATAACCCTAAACTACATGTACATAATCAGTCATGTAAATAGGGGAAAAATACCTGATTTTCACTGAAAAAAATGCAAAAAACAAAGGATGATATGTAACAAATGGTGATAGATCACTGAAGAAAAGTTAAATAAAGAGAAAATTTCATTTAGGAACGGAGACAAAAGTAGCACTGAGTCTTTATGGGTTAATGCATTTATGATGAATTACCCATTGCATTATTAAGACTGATTTCAACTTAATGCGATGCAAGAGTGATGAATGGAGCAGTAAATATCACACAGCAAAGGCAAAAACTTGAAATCTAGGTACGAGATACAAACAAATAAAAGAAAAAAAGAAAAATGTGGAGAAAAGCATATGAATGGGTTGCGGTCTGACACTGAAAACTTGTCAGTTAATTGTTAATTTTTTTTAATATATTGATTTGATTTTATTATAAGTTATAAATGTTTTTGTATTTGTCATACATTAACATTGTATATGTTTCGGTTTGTTTTGGTTGGTAGAAATCTCCTTTAAATGCTTACCATTTACTTTACTTTTTCACTTTTTACACATGTATCTGTGTTTATATTTGAGTAAAGGATGTCTCCATTAACCCAAAGAGACCCAAACAGCCACCAGTGACATAAACAATCTACTGAACTAAACTGTCTAATACCTGTTGATCCACTAATCCTATCAATACACGTCAATAATTGGTGTAAAATGCAATTTGTCACCTTTTCATGATCATCAGATATGACCCATTTGGATGTATAGAGGCTCCATAGTTACTGTGGAAACACTGTCATCCTCTACACCATTTATTCACCAGTAAAACCCATGGAGTTGGATCAATGACAGTGAACAGACACACATTTTTTTTTTAATTCAATTATCAATATTTTTGCTAAAAAAGTAATGTTTTCTTCATTTTATCTGTTTTGTTATAATTAACATTTACTTTACTTTGAGTTTTTATGAACGTCTACTTGATCAGTGAATTAACTATAGGAAAATACATGATTTTCACCAAAAAATGCAAAATACAGAGGATAATATTACTGGAATAAAAAAGTGATAAATCAATCAAGAAAGGTAGAAATGGAGAAAAATTCATTTGGGAACTACCACAGAAGTAGCACTGGGTCTTTATGAGTTAAACAAGCCTCTGGCTGCTGATATGATATGATTTCCCCAGATATCTTTCAGGTATCTATCAGTGTTATTGTCAGAATTAGATTTAGAAAATAAGCATGGGGTAAAAGACGACATGGAAATTGTCTTTTACCAAAACCTAAAAATTCTTTGCAGCATCTGAGTCTTTAAAGGGCTCCCTGAAAGCTCTCACTAATGTTAAAACAAAGAAAAACAGGCTGAATTGATGTTCTTCTCCCTACATTTTTTTTCCCTCCCAAACCTGAGAAAGTCATGACAGATGTGTGAGAGAAGAGAGCTATTAATTTCAAAGCCTTGGCTGTCGTGGTGAATGGGCCAGCTGAGGAGAAGCAGCTTGTTTTCTGTGAGCTGAGTCGAACACAAGGGGTAATTATTGGCGACATGGACAGACAGATGGTGCAGGGCTGGCCAGTGGTCAGCACAGCCGTCCTGTTAGCCAAGCCAGAAAAAGACCTCTGTGGGCAGACAGACGGACACACACAGACGGACGGTTGTGTTTGTGTGTGTATGCACAAGTGTGTGTTTGCATGTTTATTTGTGTGTGCATGTGGATCTTGGATATAGTTTGTGTAAGGTCTTGTAACATGCTGTGCAATGAGGTTGGAGGCGGAATGTATTTGGATACGTGTAAGTGAGCTACTGAGGGCTTTGAAGGTTTGTGGAGGTGATTCAGGGGGTATTTATGGCTAAAGTTAGATGGATGAGTTGGATTTATGGAGACAAAAGCAAACAAATACCCTGACATTATTAGTAGAGCACATTATTAGACTTTGCTGAACAATGTAAATGAGTATGAAGTCAAATAACAGCTACAGCTACTCACCTAATTTCCATTCAAGCAGTTTTTCTCACTAATTCCTGTACCTTAAAATATATTTCACAGTTTACTTACTGCTATATCCTATTAGACTTTTATAAAAAAACAAAACAATTAGGACTTCTTCTCATGAGCTTTTAGTCATTTTACAAAAAAAAAAAATAATTAGAAGCAAACTTGTGGAACAAAGATGCAAATTTTCTGTGTTTCCATAAACTGATTTAGAGCAAGTAATTTAGGCTAAGTGTTAGGTGTTACCAGTAGGTGGCGTTGTAAGATATTGTTATAGATGGAGGCAGCCTTTGACCTCCAGTGCTCCAAAACGAGCCTGCCATTGACAGCGCCTGCCCTCATTGCACCCACTTGGGGTCGTCAGCCAGGCTCCTCTATAAAAGGAGGATCTTTCCCTTATTCGTGTGTGACAACCATAGAGTCAACACCTTCAGTCGGCTCCTCTGTGTTTGAGTGTTTGTGAGAGCGTTTATGAGTGTGCATGGTGTGTGGAAAGAGGGTGTTGGGTATTTGTTTTGAGTTTTTGATCTCTTTAAATTTATCCCTAACAAATGACTCCAGTTTTGTTTTCTTGAGGTCAATTCTTCAGTTTATCTACCTTTTATGGTAGAATTAGTGGGTGGCTGTGGAGGATTCTAGCTCTGCACTACCTTTTAGAATCCCAGGGCCTTTGTTTTTTTTTTTCATTTTGTGAGTGTGAGGGTTGTTTTTTTTTTTTTTTTGTTAGTTTCTCTGTGACCTGTCATTCAGGTCAGTGATTTATAGAAATGTAACGGTATGTTATGCATGGTTCTGATGAACAAAGTAGAAAATGCAGAATAGCTTGTATCCCAATGACAGAAGAACAGCCTGCCATCAACATTTTCTAAAACTGCAAAACTTAAAACTGGAAATATTCCTGTTTATCATTAATTCAGTCAACCTTAGTTTAACATGTGCTTCATCCACTGATGGAGAGAAGGAATAGGATCAATGGTTACGTGAACCATAACCCCTTTTCCAACACATTCCAATGAACTTTTATTACCATACATTTATTTAGTTGGGTGAAAAAATTCCTTTCAATCTATATAGTTTTCAGAATAGCTCAAAGTTCTTGGAAATTTATTCAAATCAATTGTTTTGAGTCGTCAACTTAAATATCACTGAATTTCTTTTGAGCATATTCAGTAAATGGACCTTGTCATCCCAGCCTGGCCAGCCATCCCGTTTTCTCAGTGTATTCAATACTGAGGAAACAGTACGGAAATG
>JAPTGZ010000001.1:21305824-21316298 GCA_029814645.1 Fowleria isostigma | reverse complement strand
GAACATGGGCACAGTAATATGTAAGTTATTGCCTATGCTGCTGTCCATGGGCAAACACCGAGATCTGCAGTATTTCAATTAAATCATATCAGTTCTATGTGTATTTAATTACTTTTGGAGTATTTTTTAGTTTGTGCAGCTTTAAAAAAGACTACAACTACTTGACCACTAGGACAAAGTAGAAAAATTTAATTTTTATCAGAGATGTGACTTATAAAACCATTAGGATTATTTCATGTGCTAATGGTCACATGACATGTTTTACAAATCCTTTAAAGAATGTGTAACTAAAGAGTTTAATTGCTGTTTCTAAGCTAGATTTTGTCTGTGTTCTTTATGCTTTTCACCTGCTCCTGGTTAAATAAATGTAAAATAAATAAAAGAAGAACAAATGACTCTTAAAAAAAACTGTTTTCTCAACAATAAGTAACATTAAGAACATGAAAGATTGAAAATGGGTTTCATGTTTCAACAAAACCCTGGGAATGTATTTACAGAGGACCTGTCTGATGATGATGACATAAATAGACAATGTAGAGCAGTATATGGGTGCTTCTATGAAAATGGATTCATTTTGGTACCTGGCACTTTGCCAGCTTTTTTAGATCAATAATAAAAGAGAAATTTAGTCATATTTCCCTCCAGAATTTACCTAATGATGACCTCAGATAAATGCAAAAAATATATACTCTTACTCTGAGCTGTCCCAAAATTAATGAATTGTTTTGTCAAATATTGGGGACAAAAATAGGACCAAAATTGGAACAGGAAAAAATAGGTGCATTTGATCTTGAAAACATGGCTGTAAATGGTATTATATACCATTATAAATAAAAACACTGAGTTAAATTTGATGATCCTAGTGGTTTTTCAAATCCAGACATGTGGGTTTTTCATGAATCTCAGTCTCGTTCCAGGTTTGGTGTGTAACCCATCGTGTCCACTTGAGTTACATGCAGAACCTGCCCATTTATACACAAATGAATCACGAGTAATTTTGCAACAGCAGTCATTTTTGTGAAACACTGCCTTGCATAATTAGCTCAATTCTCAAAGTGTCCTTGTGAGAGAATAAAAAGATATTGGAAAAAATAGCAGCGCACAATTTTGTGTCCTTTTTACCGTGTTACACATGGCTTTTTCTATAAAAATAACATAAAAATGATATAAAAATGTGTTTTATCTGAAAAATTATTATTTTTTATCTCAGTAAATATCTGTTTTTAAAATAGACCCAAAGTGCTCCCAAACTTGCTTGCTAACATTAGTTTACATCTGGTTTGAATTTTCAGCCCCTCTGTCCTGCTTTTAGGGACCAGTTTCTCAGAAGCATGCATATGCTCAGTATGCAAATTTGGATCCTGTAAGGACAAGGTGAAAATAATGTTTAAATCCTATTGTATGTCTCCGTACACAGCACACTTTTGGTCCAATTATTTAAAAAAAAAGAAAGTTTGCAAAAGCTGCAAGTGGCTAGAATGACACTTTGCATGTGCTTGTTAGGAGGCTGAGATGGACTAGCATGAGTGAGATGTTTGTCGTAGCTGGAATAAACACGGTGCAGGCCACACTGTGGAAGCTCATGTATAAGTTCATCTGTCGACTGAAAGCATCTGTGAATCCAGTAGTTGTGTCACTGGTTGATATCAGATGTAGCACCGTTTACTTCCAGTCCAGGATGTGGAGGCCCTGGTATAGCTGTCCTGGTAAAGTGACTCTTTAATTGCTTTTTTTTGTTATTGTGTTTCTCTGTCTATACTGGACCTCGAGTAGGGAATAATGTTGAATTGAATTGAACTAAATTAAACAGCTAAAAACAGAACAGATCAGTTAAACTATTCAGATTCTGATCTAGCCTTTCTTTTTTACTCTTGAAATTTTTTGTGGTTCTTTGGTTTCAGATGTTGGTGAGTATGTGACCACTCAATCACATTACAGTGAATCAACTACAGTATGTGAGCCTTTGAGGTTCAGGTTATTCTATCTTTACTGTTTTCCAACAAAATCATAAACATTTTATTGAATATTTCTGTTTAAAATCTTTTTTTTTTTTTTTTAAATTTCAGACATGTATTTCAATCCAGTTTCCTATGAAGAAGTTATACATTTTAAGAAAATGTTTTTTGATGTCTATTATAAGGTATTTGCTTCATATGTCCAAATGCAGAGTTAAATGTACAGTACTGTTTTGAGTGTTGTAGGACACCTGTAGGACTGGCAGGTGGGGGAGAGTTCACTTGAGGAAACTCCTGCTTTGGCTTGTCTTCTTCCTGTGCAGTGAAGGGGTCTGCCCCGTTATCTCCTGTAACAGACATTACAGTCGTAACCTTGCAGACTTGGAAAACTTCAATGGAAAAGGCTCAGCGTTTTGTAAAAGGCACCTCCATCAGTTGGGCTGTCCCACACGTGATCGACAGGACTGGAGGAGACGGGTGCCGCTTCCCAGGGGTCTGTGCAAGAGTTGGCACACGGAGCCCAAGGGTTGGACGTGTTGGGACGTGAGGAGGGCGGGGCCGTCCAAGGACTACCAATCACTGGAGTGCTAGAGTGGACTGCTGAAAAGACAGACGGGACACGTCTTGTGTTCTTTTACATAGATTTAAAGCAAGTATGAGGTTTTTGGGCAGCATGGCGTCATAGTGGTTAGTACCTCAGACTTTCTGTGTTGAGTTTTACCTGTTATCTCAATGCCCCGCCATTAAAAAAAAACAAAAACAAAAAAAACATGCTGGTTCATTCTTCGGTCGGTGCCCCTAACCATGGTTCTGATAAAGTTCTGGAGTTGGTCTCGTCAATGGCACCTCCCTGCTCCTAATGGGTACTATGTGCTAATACTAATGCTAATGCTAGGTGGTGTGTGTACTAGGATCAGTAAAGTGCAGAGACTTTACTTTTCTATGGGGACATTAAAGTAAGTTAAAATAACATTAACCTAACCTGTATGTAATATAATTTATTTCTAGCCTAATTTTTGTTTACATTTGTGAAATACTTTTATTTATTGGTTGTCTTTTAGTCCAGATTCACACAATACTAGTGTGGCAAGGCAAAGAAGGCCAGGACGGGCTTTGAACTACAGACTCCCGGGTGACAGTCACATGCGCTAACCAGTCAGCCAAATGAATAATCCCCTTGGCCGAGTAGCTAGGGTGCATGATCAACTGGAGGCACAGTGACAGAACCACCCACTGTCACATCTCTCCCCCTCTTTCCACAAGCACGTCCTCGTGCTTCACGCAGGCTGTCGCACATTAGGTATCCATGGGCCCACCCTTAGTGCTACATGGACACTGCTCACAGCGCCAGAATGTGGCAAGGTGAAGAGGGCCCTGGCGGGCTTCAAACCCCACACTCCTGGATGATAGTCACGTGTGCTAACCAGTCAGCCAAAGGGATATCCCCTTGGCAAAGTAGCCAGGGTGCATGATGAACCGGGGGCACAGTGACAAGACCGCCCACTGTCATACTAGTATTACATGGTAACTTCAGGTAATTGAATCGGTGAATTCAAAAGGGGCCCAAGTCCAAGAAATAGGTTTTCGCAGAAAATCAAATAAATTGCATATCTCAAAAGTAGTCAATGCCAGATGGTTCATACTTACAATACTCAGATATAGCACATGATCATAGCTTAAAAATGGTATAATATGAAGCATTTCACTTTTTTAATTTTGCAAACTGAAGTCTCTGGACTTGGGCCCTTTTGGAATTCACCGATTCAATTAGTAATAATTGTGGAGGTCATCAGTGATCTTAGTCCTGTGCAAATCAGCCATGTCTGTAATTTTATTTCTCCACAAATAACCCAGTTACCTAGTTACCCAGCAAACAGAAGTCCCTGCAAATCAACATCTCTGTGGAGTGATTTACATGTTGCATCACCACATCCAGCATATGGTCGGTATGATACCACCTCCCCCTTCATATACTTTGAACCATAGTACCTTCTACAAAGCCAGTTGGTTAGTAGTGATCAGCAGGTGGCTCTTGTAGGGTGTTTTCACACTGGATATCTGGATACATGCTGTATCTGGATACGCTCACATCTTTCCTGCAGATGTTGCATTCACAGGCACATACCACGGCCTGTGCCTGAGTGTGTGTTACAGGGTGAAACAGTAGGTAGTGGTGTGGAAGGAATTTGTCACTATCCAACAAACTTGAAAGTGACAAACCCTTACGTCATCAACTGATTGACTGTTCTGTTCATAGCCAATACTTTTCTATCTGTTAGCCTGTTTGAGGCAAAGAGAAAAAGAATAATCTTTATTGTTCCTGATATGTCACAGGCTGGGTTTCCATTACCCTCAGTAAAGCGCAAAATGTAAGTTGTGCAATAGAAAACTGGTAATGGAAACAGAGAAATGTCACAAAAACTGTCAAAGATCACAAAAAAGTTTTTACGCTCTCATGCGGTGGTTTTTGAGATATTTTGATATAGAGCTATTGCGTACAAGTGTCATGGAAACACATTTTAGGCATCTTCACTAGTCTCGGGCATGACAAGTCTGGCTCCACGAGAGGTTCAATAACGTAACAGTTCAATAAATGTTGCCCTGGTCATTTGGAAATTCTGGATCCACAACTTGTTGGTGAATTCTGTACAATTATTTCCCAGAAATCCATTATACGTGGCCGCTTCTAAGGACTTTGCTTTGGGATGCACCTGCAGAGTGCTGTGTGTTTTGCACAGACGCACCTCTCTCTCTCTCTGTCTCTCTCTCTCTCTCTCTGTGAGAACTACGACATATCGTGAGATGGGTAGGTGGGACCTCACTAGACTAGCAAACACTGTCAAACCCAAACACTCTTCAACAGAAACACCTACAAGTAGCAATTATACTTTGTCAAAATTGTAGAAATATCACTTTTATTTTGTGCAAAACTATAATGGAAACCCAGCTACTGAATGGTTCAGTCAAGAAGGCGAGCAGTGCAGATCCATGGATTTTTCAGGGGACAACAAGAGCGCTGTCTATGGTCTCATGGTGACTAATGTTGGATTCTTGTCGGAGTGGTGATTAGGTCACAGCTGGTCTCAGGTACAATTCATTTTCACACTGCAACATTCTGTACTGGAAACCATGCAGTCTACACCCGGGACTACCATCTCAGCTGGACTCAGGTACAGTACTCATGCACAGAATGTTTGCATTCACGTTGAGGTCCAACATACTCAGATACCCAATGTGAAAACACTCTTAGACTTCTGATTGGCTGTAACAAACATAACTTTGGTGCAACTTTAGTGCTCATTTATCCAGTAGAAAATCATGGTTCCATATGCTGCCTAAACAGATAATCAACAACTACATAGTAAAGTGAAATTAAAAAAGATAATGGTACAAGCTATAAAGACTATAATCTGACCACTGACCTACAGAGTCCCATGGGTCAGAGTTAACATCACCAGCCGGTTGAGAGGAGTTCCAGGGGTCAGTGGGAGGAGGAGGGGCTTCAGATGAGCAGCCAAATATGTCCACCAGGTCCAGCATGGCTGACTACAGATACAGAAAACAGCCAAAAGTTCTAAATGATGACACATGGCAGGAACATGATAGCTCACTAAAGAAGTGAAAGGCCTCTTTTGAGAATGAATACTGATAATTATTGTTTTACTCCACGGAAAACAGCCAGTAGATTTTACAAAGGCCACATGAATGATACAACAGTTCACTGCTGTTTATTATAACAGTGAGCTGTTTGTTACTGTGTCTACACTGGTGCTGAAATTACACTTCATAATGCAGTGAATTGTACTGCAGGTCATTTAGAAACATTAGGTTTGTCAGGCTGCATCTGAACTCCATTGTTTATATCACACTGCATCATTATATCTCCGATGAGCAAACAGCACTGCGGTCTATTCAGAAAACTGTTTACTGCACATAGGGTGTCTTTTTATGGAATCATTTCACTAAGATTGTAAAATTATTAGTGTGCATTGACATTATTTTTCTCCAATCCACCTATTTGGCCTGATAGACATTCTGAAAGGAATTAATTTGTGCATACATTTAGTTTAGTTTAGTTTAGTTTATTTCATGTACAGTGGCAATTTATATACAGGCACAATAATCAATACTGTTCACATACATTTCATACATGTGTACACAGTTAAACATAGAAGGATTGGCAAAAAAAAAAGGAAATAAAAAAAGGAAGAGAAGAGCATGCAATATGCACAAGTCTGTGCAAGATCCATACATAAAGAATCTATGTATTGAATTATACATGCAGAACTATACATGAAGAATATGCATATGAAAACATACGTACAAAAAGAGACAAGAATACTTGTAGATCGTGAATATAAACTATACCTAGATTATACAGGAAGGTTATTGGAGTAGAAATACATAGAACTATACATGAACATTCTTGACCACTTTTTACATCACCTTTTATTGTTATCTGCAACGAGTAACCCAGTCACTCTGAAGTGGTACATATTTGATAAATCACAACTTCATTTTATACATATAATAAAAAGGATCACATTTTACATACTTTAATGGGTGAAGAATACAATCAACAGTTTAATTTTCCTTTTCCCACTTGTTCAACGTTTTTTTTAACTCATTAAAATGCTAATTTATTTGGTGTCCCAAAGAAAAACTCCTGTGACCCTGCTGTGGGTATTGACCCAGTCATGAATAAATGTACTAAAGCATGTGCACATGAAATAAACCATGTGTACAAAACTATGGGGACACGTTGAATTTAGGTTTTTAGGTTAATTTTATTCACATTGTTATCTAAATGTTAAGAAAATGCATCACAGTTTGCTTAATTTTACTCAACGTTATATTTTAACCATTATAATTGTGCTTTACTTCTTCTGCATCTCTATTTCTGTAATATTTGTCATGTTCTAAATATAAATGATTATGTTAATCCACAAGTAACCATTTGGTTTCTTCTGTCACTCATTAAGAACAATTTGACATTCAATTTGACATTTACTGTTACTACACCATTGCCCATAAAGATGGAATGACATATACAGTATTTACTTCCTCATTAAACAGTAGTGACAATGTGATTCATTCTTGATAGATATAGTGTGACTGCGACTCAGTATGTTATCATAGCAGTATATCAAAGGTGATTACTGATGTGTATAAACAGGAATAAAAAGAGGAATATTTATAGAAACCAAATGATTTCAACTTTATGAGCAATAAATTATTGTATTTTACACCAACTGACATAAACACATTTAACATGATAATATTCCAAATGGAATGAAAAGTCCCAACAAGCTGTAGGTGTGATGTGTTGTAATATTTTTCTTAACCCTTTAAACCCTAAGCTTAAATTGGACCACCTGGACTTTTTTTTCTTATTTAGACAGACTGAAAGCTTAGAAAGTGTGCTGTGAGTGAGTCCATTTGCCCATTTTTCCAGAGCACTTTTTCTCCCTGATCTTTTACAATCTAGCTGTTGTTTACAATGTAGTGCATGTTATAATACTGATGAAACGACTTCTTCTCCAGCTTCTAGTAGAGGTATGAGTGAAATTATGTTATCATGACCAGTGTTGGGCAGTAACGCGTTACTGCAACGCCGTTACTGTAATGCTGTAACTTTTGTCAGTAACTAATACTGTAACATGTTACACCTTTAATAATGTAACTCCGTTACCATTACCCTATGGTGCTTTTATCCATTACTAGCTAAACTGATTAATGTTGGTGTGCAAGGTGCCTAGCCTGCTGAAAATAAAGACGAAGAGGAAGCAGTCATCAACAGCTACTTCCTGTTCACAGCAGTGATGCATTGTGGGTGCTGATGGCTTTTTTTAACCACTTGCCATTGGCGAATCAAAGCGAGAGCAAGACTAGTTTCTCAACGTGGAAATACTCTCACTATTTCACATTAGTCAAGCACCAAGAGATGAACATTCTAGTCAAGCGTTTCTGGATTAAAGCTCCTGTCTACAGCGACAAACAGCAACGCATCCACAAAGCTAACTGAGGCTAACGACATCTGTCATCATCATCTAACACGGGTAATGAGGCAAGTGTCACCACCCAAACAGTTTGATTTTGACAGAACTGTTAGCCAGAGACAGATGAACAAATCCACCACACGTTTTATTGTTGACAACATGCAATTTCTACAGTGGAGTCATCCGCTTTTAGGAGCTAATTGGTTTAATAACATGTCCAAGCGGCACACGGCAAATGGACAAAACCGTTTAAAACTACCGGTACTTGGATAAGGAGTATTTACAAATGGAAGTCGAGCTTAAGGACACCAGTGGGTGTATTTTTAAGAATATTCTTTTACAAAAAGTAACGCAAAAGTTATTTCTAACGGTAACGCATTACTTTTTGGTGCAAGTAATCAACAAAGTAACTGAGTTACTTTTTGAATGAAGTAACTAGTAACGGTAACTAGTTACTTTTTTTCAGTAACTAGCACAACACTGATCATGACCAAATACAGCCTATAAAGCTCAACATCTTAGGTTTCAGAAACTGTTGGAATTTTTCCAATTGTATAAACAGTGAATTACAACCATCCAAACTGCATATGCGTAGGGTGTGTCAGTGCTGACACAGCTGGTTTGAAAGAGTTAAGCCCGAGCTAAAATAGAGTAACATCATTTTAAGGCATAGAATAAAAAGTTTATTATGAGGAGGGAGATTGTTTGATTCGTTTTAACAGTCAGTTTGTTGAAATAATATAAATTAACATTAAAGAGCTTAATAAAATGTGTAAATGTGTGATATTTGACGTGACCTATATCTGACCTATGAAAACATCAGGCTCACTATGTCAGCTGTTACCCCTCTGAGCTTTTTTTGTTGTGAGCTGAAATTACCTGTACTTCTACGACAAGGAACAGGATACAACCAATTACAATCCAACCCTAACCTTTACATCAGACATCTGGTGCCTCCGATTGGCTTATTCAAGGGCCAATGAGTACGGGAGCTGGTGTGCAGTGAGATAAGGAGTATGTTTTCAGGGAAATGTCATGCTGAGCTCAAGGTTAGACACGATAGAGTCATTATCATTCAGCAGACATCTCTTTCTACTCTGTCAGCTCTCTGCACTTTCTCTCATTAGGCTGATCCATGTCTTTTTTGTCTCTTTTCCATCTTTATCCCACAGTCCGAGCTGTAAACTCCACTTCATTCTCTAAATGCCTGCCAGCAGCCACCTACAAACCCAAATGCAACCGCCCACCTCTCCATGCTAATACATAGTGCACTCAGAGAGCATGCACCCACACACACACACACACACACACACACACATACACATATATTTATTCTCACCTCCTGTGTCCCTGACTGGCTCTCTCTCCTGCTCTCATCCAGAGCTTTCTGTAACAGAGACTCGTCTCCTTGGCGACAACGCTGCTCCTGCAGGGGCGGCATCATGACATCATCAACATTATCACCGGCACGCAGACACACAAACACACACACACACAAACACTCTGGCATTAGTGAAGCAGTCTACAGCTCAGCTCTGCAAATTGAAAGCAGCAATGGTGGCTTTTTTATGCTGTTGAAATATTTAGTTCGACAAAGAGCAGAGCTAGTTAAGATTAAAGCAGGAATGGGCTGTGCCGAAAATACTGAATCCTGCAAAAGTTCACACATTACTTGGAAGAAAAAAGAGAAATAAAAATTTAAGTAGGGCTCACAGAAGGAAAGAAGAAAGAAGAGGGGGAAATAGTCAGAGTACTTTAAGGGTGTTTTTACACAGTGTACCCGGATCCCTGCTGTACTTGGACACACTCACACCTTTCCTGCAGATGTCGGGTTCACAAGCGCATGCCTTGTCCCGTGCCTGAGTACGAGTGGGTGTTACGGGGCTGACACAGTAGGTGGTGACATGAAGGGAATTCTGTCACTATCCAACAAACCCAGAAGTCAGAGGAAGACAAACCCAGAAAGTACTTTTCTGTCCGTTAACCTGTTTGTCTCTGTCCCAGTGGTTCGGTTCATTAGGTGAGCCCATGCCGCATAGATCCAAGGCTTTTTCAGGAGACAGCAACAGTTGAGGAATTTGTTCAACACTCTTCTTGCTTAATGGTGATTAGGGTCACTTCCGTTATTAGAGTGGTGAATAGACGTCGCGTTTGGTCTCACATCCATGAGGATTACTTTCACACACACGTACTGTACTGGAGTCCACTCAGTCCATACTCAGGACTACCACTGTAGTCCTGAGTATGTCCTATACCACTGTACATGAAGTGCATAAGCTCGAAATAAACTAAACTAAACTAAACTAAACTAAACTAAACTAAACTACCTACTCAGTTGGACTCGGGTACGGAACTCAAGCACACAACATTTGCATTCACATTGACAAAACTAGAAAAGCACTCGGAGAGCACAGCCCTCCGCCAAGCACCACCGTTCCCCCATAATTATGAAGATCACCTACTTTTTATTCCGGATCATAGTATCCAGTATATTACCATGATCCGGATCATACTTGCATC
>JAPTGZ010000001.1:21211392-21223199 GCA_029814645.1 Fowleria isostigma | reverse complement strand
ATTGGTCAAGATTTGTTCATTTTTGGGTTTTTTTTTGAAAATAAAGACAATGCATTGAATGAGAAGGTGTGTCCAAACTTTTGGCCTGTACTGTACATTGAACAGAAAATGGTATTTAATCATTTACTAAAATTTAAGAAGTACAACCTGTCTGTTTTGTTGTAATATAAACAGACTTCTCTACTGGCTACTCATTTAATTAATTCTAATATTCTTTTTGTTTTTCTTTTAACAAATAATTTATCCTTCCAAATGCTGCTCAATTTGTTGATGCTGTTTGATAATACAGAAGAAAAAAATGTGAAAAATTATGAATCATCAGTACCACTAGAAATGCATTTGTATTTATCCAGCCTTATTTAAGCCTATAGTTAGATGTTGGATTTAAGTGACATGGACTGTTTTTTTACTTTCAGGATGCAGAATGACATGAAACTAGCACCAGAACTGAGGAGAAAGTGAGTGTTTTAACTCGGCATTTACATTAGAGCCTCTAAATCTCCCCTTTAAATAACCTCCTGTTTTTCCCTCCAGTTATAAAAATGCCATCGATGGGCTTTTCAGAGTCTTCAGAGAAGGTAAATGTGAGCAGAATGGATAAAGCCGAGCCCACGGTGGGACAGTATGTGACCTCTGTCCTGTCTGTTTCTTGCAGAGGGAGTGAAGAAGCTGTTTTCTGGAGCCACTATGGCGTCCAGCAGAGGAGCCCTGGTCACAGTGGGACAGGTTAGTCCCACCACTGTTCTCACATACAGACGTCAGGAGCTCGTCTCCGACTATACAGTACATGAGGAGATTGAGGTCAATGCTTGGTTTGTTAGGTCACTTCATTTCTTGTTTGGTTTTATTTTACTTCAGCTAACACATTTTCAGCCCTTTTTTTCAACAATATGTTTATTGAATTTTCAACAGGAGTATTGTTTTTATATTATTATTTTTATATTCAAGTAATTGTACAGGCACAGTGAATGTAAGAGGTAAAATAGAGCATACATACCAAGGGGACATAAAAAATTGGTGTTTATTACATAAGTTATTAAAGCATCATATAGGGTTTCCGTGGGGTCTTAAAACGTCTTAAATTCTTGAATTTATAAAAGAACATTTAATACCTTCAAAACTATTTAAAAGGTATTAAATTTGATATGGTAGATCTTAAGTTATGTTGCCACAAACAAAACCATAAACGGTATGGACTTCCTTAGAAATGGGCCCCAAATGCTTTGAACGTAAACGCAGACGTTTCCTTAAGCCATCGCCCAATACTTGGTCAAATTGGCTTGTATGAGACACATTTGTCCTCTACATCTTATGGCCCTCTATACACTATTTAGGTTCCACGTCAGTATTACCCCATAAAGACCCAAACATCCACCAACGACCAAAAGTATCGCCTGATGTAAATGTTTAATACCTGTTGATTCATTAATTATATCAAAACATGTAAATAACTGTGTAAAACACAGTTTGTCACCCTTTTCATGGTCATCAGATATGACCCATTTGGATGTTCAGAGCCTCTGTAGTTGCCATGGAAACACCATCATCTTCTGTAACATTAATTCACCAGTAAAACCCATTGAGTTGGATCAATCACAGTGGATGGACATACTTGTATTGACATTCAGTTATTGATGGATTTGCTAAAAAAAAGTCACTTTTTCCTCAGTTTTCTGTTTTGACGTAATAACCTTTGTATTAACTCAAGAGTTTTCTGGAGCATCAAAATTAAGAATGGGAAACAGAAGAAAAGACATGATTTACAGTAAAAATTGCAAAATACAGAGTATAATATAATAGTAAGTGGTGATAAATCACTGAAGAATGGGTAAATGGAGAGAAAAATTCATTTGGAAACTGATACAAAATTAGCACTGGGTCTTTATGGGTTAATTGACAGAATTTCTTACACTATTATTACTGCCAAAATTGCTTAATTCTTGGCTATTTCCAAATTCAGTGAATGGATGTACTTTTGTCCTCTCCACACCTGCTACATATGTCTGACATGTTGGGTTTCTCAGGTGTAAAATAAATGCTCATCATCACAAATGCTCATTTTATTTGCATTCTGCTGTCCATTACTCTGTCAAAGCACTTTGTAAACTCAGTTTTTAAAGGTGCTATATAAATAAAGTAGTTATTATTATTATTATTATTATTATTATTATTATCTATTTATACTCTAGATGCTTAAATGCGTGTTAATGGTCAGAGCCTTTTCCAGTCTTCAACAGGTATTTCCACCTGTGAATCCTCCTCCTATATACTTAATTTATATTCAGAGGACTCAGGGTATACTTAAAGTACTTTGATTCCCAGAAATACATTAAGCAGGTAATTATTACTCACATTCTAATTAATGTCAACTTTAAAATCTATTTCTAATGAAGTCATACATTAATTACATTAAAGCTACATTAATTTATCTCTGCTGATTGAATTTTCCAGATCAATAACCTACTTGTTCAAGATGGTTCCATTAAAGTGTTGCATAATGTATTATCCAGGTTCCCCTAAAACCTTGACTGCACTTAGGAGAAGTGTGTTTTCGGAAGCACATCCAAATGAAAATAACTTCAGAACTAAACACGGATGGAACTGCTGATGGACAGAAGATTCGTGGTGATGTTAGGGACTATACTTTAGGTACCTTATATTGGGAAAAGAATCTAACCAAAACTTTATCTGCAGTTCATTACAGTCATTCACAGTATTCTATTTTGTGTATTTACATTCAACAGATTTCTGAGCAAATAGGTGGTTTTATATTAAAGTATTTAACCCCTTAACCCCTGAGACCTGATCCCAGGTAAACGTGCTGCTGTGAATTAGCGTCAGTTTCAGGTTCATAAAAGCTGCTGTCAGTGTGTGCTTGTGTTCTTTTTTTTTTTTTTCAGTGGTTTTGTTTTACTGAGTGTTTTAGGTCAAAACAGAGTGAGATAACAGAAAAAATTAAATAGAGGAATTGAAGTTCGACAGTTTTTTAAATAAATAAGGCACTCAGATTGTACATCGGTAAGATATTTAGGACGTTGAACTGAACACACTGAACAACAAGTATTTGAATGTTGGCCCAGTAAAGTTTTTGTTTTGGGATTTTTTTCCTTCTAAATCAGTCCAGCTGATTTTTTTTTTTGCATCTGGATGGACTCCAAAAAAAAGCAGTTACATGGTCAAAACTCAGTAAAAACACAGTTAAATAAATAAATAAATGAAAATCACAACACTGCAAACAACAAAAACGCAAAAAAAAAAAAAGCCAAACCGTCCATTTTTACAGTGAGTCAGCCTCACTCTCTGCTGTGTTTTACCCTCCATTCCACCGGCGGTGGAGGGCTGTGAGGAGCATGCTCAGATGTCTATGGAAAGAGCGAGGTCTATTCTATCAGCACGTTTAAAATATTTCCTACTGAGCAAAGGATTGAAATATTATGAATATTTAAAATAAATCACACATTCAGAGCACTCACCAAAGACACATCAGTGGTTAAAGGGTTAATATGCATTTTGACATTGTGCATCGGAGAGGGTTAATTAAAAGGCAAAATTAAAAAACTTACAACTCTGATTATCACAAAAGAGGAAATGGAAACACCGTCCTCTAATAATGGGAACATTTCACTCACATCATGTATTAAATACATGTAAAGATCAGTTTTAATCATTCCAGATATTCAACTAAAGTGTGAAAACATGTCTGGTATTACAGTATGAACTCATGAGGAGACCAGTTTATTCCTCTGTGTCATCAATGAAAACAACATCATGATGGAAAATGACACTCTGCCTCTTTTACTCTGGTTATTAGTCCTGTGTATTTTACCCAGTTTACCTCCATCTCCTGATGATCCCATACGGTCCAACCCAGTTCATGTACATACTCCACATTTAGGTTTTATCTGACTTTTACAGTGTTTATTTTAAATTCACTTGACATTTTATGGACACCTTACATCAAATCAATTTCAAAAGGCAACAAGAATAGAACAGTGACAAAAAGATTCACTATCAAAGAAAAGGCCACAGCACAATAAGCTGTAATAATAATAATAATAATAATAATGATAATAATAATAATAATAATAATAATAATAATAATAATAATAATAATAATAATAATAATAAAATGCATTAAAGCTAATAATAAGTAAAGAGTTCTGTGCCCTTTGATGACACCCACTGGAAATCCAAAATGAACTGAGATGAAATTTAATAATCCAGAGTTGGCTCACTCCTCACAGTAATTTGGAAATGAACCTGTACTGAGCCGGTGAGATTTGCAGAAAGCATACAGGAGAGATATTAAAGACGCCAGTGCAGAGTTTAGTCATGACCATTAATGACCATGACCATTAATAATCTCCTTTCTCTCCACTTATTTTTTCTATTTTCAGCTGGCGTGTTATGACCAGGCCAAGCAGCTCGTGCTGGGGACAGGCATGATGGGAGATAATATATTCACTCACTTCCTCTCCAGTTTCATTGCTGTGAGTTTTCATTGAACCAGTGAAACCACCGGAACAGTTAAAGCCGGGGTGTCAAACTCATTTTCCTTCAGGGGCCACATTCAGTAGCCTGGCCAGACACCCCATCCTCAGTGTATTCAGTACTGAGCAAACGGTCTGGAATTGCTCCATTCACTGTGGATTATGCCTGATCTGTTTTATACTGGGCCAATCACAAGTCTTGGGAGTGGTTGTTTCATAATGCGTTATTGTACTGACTTCTTTTTGTCAGGAGTCAAAGTCAGTTCCAAGTCTGCAAACCTCTACAACTGTTGTCAGTTATCTGATCAAAAAATCAGGTTTGAATTACAGATTACACCCTGTATTCTTCTCTGATAAAAGTGTCATATCTGTCTTATCTGTGATTGGCTTACTTGGTGCCTGTTAGTCCTGCCTTCATATTTGGATTAAAGTTCCATGATTCCAGACTGTTTGCTCATTATTGAAAACACTGTGGAAACAGGATGGCTGGCCAGGCCATTCAGCTCAATTTGATCTCATGTAGAGTGGACCCCTAAAATCAGTAATGGTCTATAAATAATGACAACTCCAAATTTTTCTCTGTTGTAGTGCAAAAAAATCCCCCAGTAAATTATGAAAATATTTACATTTCCAAACCATCCAAATAAAAAAGATGCGAAAATTTAACTTCTCAAGAAAAATAAGTGCAGTTTGAAAAATATTATGCCTCAACTTATCATTCATACATGTGCATTACAGATTGGATCTTCAAAAGCACAAAACATTACTAACAGGGAGAATATTGCTAAAATCAAGGGATTTTCTTAAGACATTTCAGGTTGTTCAGATTATTCACATTTTAGGGTTTAAGGATAGATTGTTAATGTAATTTTTTCCGTAATTAAATGTTATTTTTTTACTAAAACAAAATTTAAAAAATTGGAGTTGTCATTATTTACATGGATAATGTAATATTATTTATTTCACATTAAATCAAGTGGAAAATTTGGAGTCATTATTTATAGGTTATTATTATTATTTTCCTTGAGATCACAAGTGGACTGTATGTGGCCCCTGAACTAAAATGAGTTGGACACCTTTGAGTGTTAATATTTTCAGTGTAATTTTTGCATTTTTCAAATTCATCCTGCCAAACATGCGATATGACACCCCTGTATTAGAGGCTGTTTCCTGACCTGAACTCTCTTTAATGCAGGGGGGCTGTGCTACGTTCCTGTGTCAACCTCTGGATGTGATGAAGACGAGGCTGATGAACTCAAAGGGAGAATACACAGTGAGTGGATTTCCTCTTCGTGCCACTGACTATCATGTTTAACACTTATCTTTCTTATCTTCTCTAATTCACACAGTTCATTCAATCCCACTGTGTCTTGTCTTTTTCAGGGAGTAACACATTGCCTTCGGGAAACTGCCAAGCTGGGGCCTTTGGCATTTTATAAGGTTAGATACAGTCCATAGGCATCATTGTAGTTTTGTAGAGAATTGTTTTTTTACAAAGGTTGTTGATTATTGTACATTATTACTGCTGCTTTATTTCCTGTAAATCTTAACCAGGAACAGAAGACCAAATTATATTAACAAGACAGTGGGGAAAGCATTTGTCTTTACAAATGATATAATTAGATGGCATCTAGTTGTTAGTCACATCACATTATAATGTACTCATAAATAAAATGCTGGACTTTTTTTGGTAAATGTATTAAAAAGTCATATTTCCAAACTGAACAGCAGAGGAACCACAAATACCACTAGTGAATCAACACTATCTATCTACAGACAGTATCACGCACCGAATAAAGTAGAACATTTCTTATTTACACACATCTGTATTATGGTGTCACCAAGCTTTCTTCTCTAAATAAAAACTCACAGCCAGACATTTTGACAGTCAGTCAGAATATCACTGTGTCCTATAATCACATGCTGCATTAGCTGATAGTTTACATTATAGCTCTATTAGCTTAGCTCTGTTTTTACACAGAAAACAGTCTCAGTAAAATCGTACATCACCCCTATCTTCTGTAAAGTTTGTGTTGTCAGTAGCTGGACTAAAGATCTGTTTGGAATCGTCTAAAGAAGGTCAGAGCTGTCATTGTTTAGTCTGAACCGTGGATGGACAAATAATGACCTTAATGTAATTTAATAACTTTATACCTTAATAAGTTTCATAATCAAACTCACCCTTTTTGAAGAAATGCTATGATTACAGCATCAAACTCCACTGATTTTATTCAGAGCTGTGTCCAGTGGTGAAAACTAGTACAGTACATATAGTTTTTATCATTTCGACACTCTCTTTGACACTTAAAGTTGTTTTTAATGGTTCTCATTGCACCTGGTCACTTTCTGATGCTGATGTTAGTTTTCCTCACCATGGGAAACCGACAGAGTGACTCACTACTCCCTCTAGTGGCCACATAATTCCTCTGGCCAGTCTGTGTGAACACATTTGATGCATATCAGGGATGGGGCCGATCCAGTCCAATCGGTATTGGGTTCTGGTTCCCATGTAATTCACATATCAAAAATTTCCAAATGAACCTGCAGAAATTTCTTGATAAGATAAGATATTCCTTTATGAGTCCCATGAGGGGAAATTCCAGGTTTACAGCAGCAAGATTATAGTACAAAGCACACAAGAAGAAAAAAAGAGCAAAATCAATATATAAATACAAATAAAAATTATATAAATAGTATATATTTCTGATATGAGCCATGTCTGTGCTGTAATATTGTCTGCTGAAATGACTCCACAAGTGATTTCCTGTCAGCTGCTCTGCTGGCTGGCTGCAAAATATGGAATGGATCTCCTGAATGGAGGTGCGTCTCAATGAGATGTGTAGCAATGAGAAACACCTCCACTTAGGAGATCCATTCCAGGTTGCAGCCAGCCAGCAGAAGAGCACTGAACAGCACTGTGGCGAACCAACTTCTGATCACAACTGTGTTCGAACTTTGGCTCGAACCTTAGCCCCCCCCCCCTTATTGGATGAGTAGGATGGAAACCGGCCGACCCACACCCCACCCACTCCACTGTAGTGTTAGACTAGTTTACCCTTTATGTGTATCTGTCTTGGATTTAATAAATATTGGCAGTCACTTTGAAACCCTCACAGTTGCATATTTGTTTTCAGGATGGGATTTGTTTTTCTGATTTTATAATTACCTCATTTTGCCTTTTGGAACATGCATGCATACATTTGTACATATCATACTTGCCTATAGAGAGGAGTTTATTACAGCCTCACATAAGATCAACAATAATGACAATGATAATATTAAAGCAAACAGAGCTCTGGTATCAGAATAGTATTGATATCAGCAGGTATCCACATTCAGGTATCGGGATCAGATCGGCAGTGAAAAAATGTGGATCAGTGAATCCCTAGTGCATATCTCTACGATCCAGTACATACAAAACCCTCCTAACAGTCGACTACTCTGTTGTGTTCCAGGGTCTCGTTCCTGCAGGGATTCGTTTGGTCCCTCACACAGTCCTCACCTTCATCTTCCTCGAACAGCTCAAGAAAAACTTTGGCATTCGGATCATCTCCTGAGTGTGCTAGACATTCAGCCAGTCCTCGCCCGGCCAACATCATCACTGCCGTTCACAGCTCCCGCCGTCGCCCTACTCCTTATTTCTACAAAGGGAAAAGAAAGGAAGTTGTGCACAGCTCTAAAGGCCCGTGCGTGTCTCCCTCCTCCTTTTGCTCTACCTCCTATCTCCCAACTAGAAACAAAATGAGTTAACTGTGGAAGGATGCGTAAACGAACAACACATTATTCTCCTTCATCATCAGTTTAAAAGAGAAGCGCTATAAACATGCTAGGACAGGATTATTAGAATCATCTGCCATTTATAAAATTAGCTTGTCATAGATGTTATACATAGATGTTCACTTTCATAAACACTTCAATGTGAGACAGGTGATGTGATTATGATCAGGGCTTGAGATTAAGTTTAGAAGACCCCGCATTATTCCATTGTCATAATAATGACATTAGATGTTTACCTAATTCCACGTCACATTTAGCGATTTTTATGTTTTAATCTCTTCAGTAGTAGAGGCCAATCCATGGGGTTTGTCCAGTGCTTTCAGAACCCATGACTTTGTGCCACCAATAAGTTTTGATGATTTCGCATAAGCCAAAATGTACTTGAAAACTTGCGAAAAAACAGTGTAGCCTTGTCATCAGTGCCATTCTGACTCGTTTCGAATATGTCCTTAAAGTCACCACTTAAACATGACTGAGTTTAGTTTTATGTGATGTTTTATGTTGGGACGCATCCGACTGATAGAGATTATAAAATTATAATTTGTCCCATGGCCAATATCAATGTGTGTGTGTTTTTTTAATTATTATTATTATTTATTACCACCTTTGTGTCGGGTAAACATGGTAATTTACAATATGTGAAAATAATTGCACCATATTGAAGGCTTTGAGCCTTTTCTCATTTTCTTTCAGTTGTACAAATTTCTGACACAAACTTGAATATTAACACAACAGATAAACATCACATTCCACTTCCATCGGTGAATACTACTGTATCAGTGATAGTCCACATCGGTCAACAAGGCTAATACTGGCCGACTGGTGCATTCTTATTTTTATGTTTCCATAATAATGTCATATCAGTCATTCCTATCATTAGTGACTAAATTTAACCCAACCTACATTTTACTGTATTATTTAATTTTGTTTACTTTGTTTGAGATATTTCAGAACCAAACATCAATATGTAGCAGGTTAAAAGTGGTCGGATTCCCCTTTACTTTTATTTTTAAGGTCTGTAATGACGACTGCTAGACCAAACATGTTAAGTTTGGAAACTGACAGGTTGGAGCAGTTTAAGAATCCACATGCGGGTGTACATGACATTGGCTCTTTGCGACCACACTCATGTTTTTTTTTTTCATAACCACTAAATGACTTTCAATTCCCTCTGTTTAAATAAAATGCCTAGTGAATTTCAAGAAGCCTGTAAACCAACTACTGTACAGAAGAAGTGTACGTGTAGCATCTCCATCCCTAATGTTACCGTCTAGTCTAGTTGAATGCATGTGAGACTTTACGACTCAGGATGCTACTCTGTTTTTAGAGGCACTTTATTGAAACCCTGGACTCATACTGACTAACCTGCTGCGTAGGAACACATGCTGTATACTAATTTGTTTGTAGAGCTTTAAATGATAAATTTTAAATGTAAAATGGTACCACAGAGGTCTATCTCATAATGTTTAAGACTGTTGATACTTACTGTCTTATGGTAATGTCATCCTTTTTGTTCAGTGATAATGTAGTTAAATTAGGTGTTCTCTGTACTGTGCCTACTCTGTTGACACAGACAAGTCATGTTGCCTTACAGTGAGCATCCTGCAGGGGGCAGTGTAGTCATGTTAACAATATTGACTGTGCTGAACCTGAGTGATGCCATCAATCTATCCTTGAGATTCTATATCCTTTAGCCATCACCATACTTTAAACAGGAGGAACCCACAGTTCTGGCTGAGTTTATATTTTGTAGATCCGTAACTAATGATTTTTGATTAAAAAAAATACTAATGAGAAATATGTGTGTGTTTTTGTGATTCTTTGACAGTTTTTAGTGCAGTATGTCAGGTTGTGAGCTATTATTCATTTATTTCTGCACCCGCTTTAACCTCACCAGGGTCACGGGGGTCGCATGGAGACTATCCCAGTTACCTAAGGGTGAAGGCGGGGTACACCCTGGACATTTCACCAATTCATCGCAGGGCTGACATATAGAGACAAAAAACCACTCTCACATTTACACTTATAGACAATTTAGATTAATCCATTAACCTATCAGTGCATGTCTTTGGATGGTGGGAGAAAACCCACGCACATGGGGAGGGGACCATGCAAACTCCACACAGAAAGGTCCCACCGACTGGTGTTGGAATCGAACCTTGGACCTTCTAGCTGTGAGGCATGAGCGCTAACCACTGTGTCGCCTATGTTGTGAGCTATTATTACATACTAAATCATGACTATTGTAAACTATTGCATTTTTATTATTTTTATCTTCCTGGTTTTCTTGGCTGTGGTAAAGCAAAGCATCCATACAAAACACAGTCATCTTGTTGTTTCTGCATTCTGTTGAAAATAAGGACCTCTTGAAACCCTATTCATACCAATTTACACTTCAGGTTTTCCTGCACCTTATACTAAAATTTTTTCAAGTGGCAAATGACATTTGTCACTAATTTTTCATCAAACCTGTTAAACTGAAATGATAGTCTTTCTGTGATTATGCGCCGGAATCACTCCCCTCACAGTGAACAACTTTGAAGTGTACTCCATCACAAGCAGTCCATTTACGTCCCAAACCCAAATTGAACCGTCACCTGGGCCTTTTCAGAATTCCATGCAACCATGGCAGCAAAAAGCAATGAAGCTGTTTTTATATTTCTGGCCATACTGCAGCTGTATGATTCCCATTCCCACAATGCACTTCAAAAAAATTTTCTGAAAAGGCCTGAGTGACACATTGGTTTGGTATGTAAAGAAAAAACAGACTGCTTGTGATGGAGTGCACTTAAAAGTTTTTCACCATGAGGAGAGTGATTCAGATGCATCATCACAGAAAGACTTAACAGATTTGTGAGACTTCGGCTATCACTCAGATTTTACAGATTTTATAAAAAATTGGTGACAAAGGTCAGATGCTGCTTTAAACTTTGACCTGTAGTCCTAACTAACATACTTGTCTTATGTCTTTTGTTCATAGCAAAAGCATAGTACACTAAATTGATAAGGGTAAAAAATATGATGGTGTTAAACTCAGAAACTGCCACAGCTGAATGACCTAAAAGTATCAGTCTTTTTAAACGACACCAGATTATTATTGCTAAACACTTGTGGATTTATGGCATGCATGTTGTCATGACTACTATCTAGAGACTAGAGGGCTGGGTGTGTTGATCTAAATATCAATAGTATCGATACAAAGGTGAGTATTGGTATCAGATTGATGCTAGCATGATGAGATTGATACTTTTGTTGCAGTTTGTCTTCTATATGTCAAGCAAATTAATTTCTTCACAGAGTTTATTCGAGTGCAGCTCCGCTGACTAGCAGGGATCACAACCGAGCCTGAACTAGTGTGGCTCCCATGTGATCCGACGTTTAAGGGGCTGTGTCCAGTGAGGTCTGCCGACAAGCAGGGTTCACAGCTGAGCCAGGCCGGCTGGCTGTCACAGCCCCTTGGGCCGACTTCAGAACCTCTGCCATGTGTTCTCCAGTATGTGTTTTGAAGAGAAGACAAGTTATTAATACAAAACTCGCCAT
>JAPTGZ010000001.1:21195175-21205363 GCA_029814645.1 Fowleria isostigma | reverse complement strand
CTTTTTTCAGCGGTGGTGCAGGCGCTTAACTCCAGGTGAAACTACTCTGAGTTGATCAAACTGACTCAAATCAGCTGCTCTGTAACCAAAAACTCTCAGAGTAGATCAAGTCAGAGTGCAGGGTTAGACTCAGAGTTTGTTGACACTGGTATGTGAAACGGACCCCAGGTTAAGGATAAACTTAAACCCACAGTTCAGTGTAAGCTGCCCTAGGAGTAATAATGCTGGGGAAATACAATGCACTGGGTCTTATCATCTGTTTCTGGTTTTATGGACTATTTTTTATCTTTACTGAAAATGTACAGTATTTAGTTTATACTTGGTCTGTTCATTGCTTTTCACATGGTGTCCCTTTCCCCACTCTCCTCTGGGGGCGGGGCTACTGTTTTAGATGTAGCCACCTTAGGTCCAATAACAACGGGACTAGGGCCCTACAAATAAAACTGAACTGAACTGAATTGATGTCTATGAAAAAAACAAAGTCTATTCTGTCAGCACAATTGGAAATGTTTTTTATTGAACAAATGGTTGAATTTTTATGAATATTTCAAATAAATCATACAGTCACAACACTCACCACAGACACATTGAAGTTAAAGGGTTAATAAATTATAGTATTCTGCAAATGGTGAAT
The DNA here is from genome assembly GCA_029814645.1 of Fowleria isostigma. Classification (NCBI taxonomy): domain Eukaryota; kingdom Metazoa; phylum Chordata; class Actinopteri; order Kurtiformes; family Apogonidae; genus Fowleria; species Fowleria isostigma. The sequence goes on along the minus strand of JAPTGZ010000001.1, from coordinate 21,204,729 downwards.
AAAGCGCATAATAAAAGATTAATAATAAATACTAAAAACCTTTGATTAAAGAGGAACTCACAACAACCTACAAGGAACATAGAACCCAGATTCAGAACCAAAGTGATGGAATGGTGCAACTCAGTAAAGACTCAAATCATGTCAACAAGGATAAAAAAAAAGAATCAAGCTCAAATACAGTCATTTAAAAAAACATTAAATATAGTATATTAAAAATTATGACAGGAATTCATTTAGTGGTGAGGTGACAGTGTGGAATGGAATGATGTTGAATAATAAAAGATGATTTGCAGCAGTAAGTGATGAGAGGTAATGTTTTCTCAGACTGGATTTCACAATTCTAGTTGACATGGTACACTTAAATATTTTGTTAAAGAGGGACAGAAAATAAAAGGTTGGGTTTTTTGCTCCTTTTCTTTCATAATGTGGGCCTTTTACTGACATGTAAAAGCAGATTTTCTTTTACTGTGTCTGTCTTTCATTTTATGAATGTAATAAAATAAATAATCTAAAGTAAATACTCATACTGTGCTTTTTAAACTGTACCAAATTCATTACCCACTCTTTGTCAATATCTTATTACTTTGACATAATGATCGCTAGAACAGTAACAAAATGCCAGGTAATTGCTATCAAATCAGTGTTTGTGCAGCCTTATGTTTTATTTATTCATTTTTTGTTCCTCTTGTTCGTGACACAAGTTTGAAAGCTACACTTCTCCAAGAAAATAGTTTCATAGATCGATTTGTTGTATTTTAATGAATAAAAGACACTAAAACAAAATGACATGTAGACTGTCACTGACATCAAAAACAAATAAAAAAGCAGCAGACTGGAAGAAAGCCTGATGAGGTTTTTTTTTGTTTTTTTTTTACAGCTGCAGAGTGAAGCAGATGAAAGTGATCTGTTTAATATTTACAAGTTTCTTTGTCAGATGCGTTGTGATCCACTGCCTGCTAATGGATGATTAGTGCTGACAGGAAAGAAACGGCATTAAAAAGTAACTTATATGCTCATATTGATGTACATAGTTGTTTGTACTTGAACATGAAGTATTATTATTGTAACTTCTACATTAAAAACTATTTGTGATGAGCTAGATTCACAATAGTGCTTGTCTATTTCTCCTTACTCATGCTTATAAAGTACATCACTTATATAGTATTTTAAATATATATCAATGAGTATTAATAGCTATCATGTTTATAACATACCCACAGAAAACAAATGAGATGCTTGAGGACTACAGGACAACTCAGAGTGTTTTCACATTGGGTATCCGGATCTGTGCTGTACTTGGATACACACACCTTTCCCGTGGATTAAACTCAAGTACAAGTGGATGTTATGGGGCTGAAACAGCAGGGGGCAGTGTGGAAGGAATTCTGTTGCTATCCAACAAATGCATAACTCAGAAGAAGACAAACCCAGGCAATACTTTTGTATCTGTTAGCCTGTTTAAAGAGTGACCTTCGTTGTCCCTGATTTATCACTGAGCAGCCCGGTCAATAAGGTGAGCCCGTTCCATGCATATCCAAGACTTTTTCAGGAGACAACAACAGTTGAGGAGTTTGTTCACCATTCTAGTAAAGTGGTGATCAGGTCATGTCTGGTTTTGGGCATGGATCGCATTCACACTGCAACATACCGTACTGGAGTCCACTCAGTCCGTACCCAGGACTACCTTCTCATCTGGACTTGAGTACAGTACTCATGCAGTCACATATTTACATTTGCATTCACATTGATAAAATTAAGCAGACTTTGGGGTCCAACATACTCAGATACGGTGTCGGGTACGCAGTATAAAAACGCCCTAAAACTTGCCCTCCCCCATCTTCATCAGGGGATAGGGTGTCCACATCACTGATGGCCTCACCTGGACTAACAACTTCCTGTCTCCTATTAAAGGCCCCCTAATGCCTCTTCCTCTTCTGGAGACTGACCAGGCCTGAACAGCCTTCTACCAGGGTGTGGTGGAAGGCATCCTCACCTCCTGCATCACTGTGTGGTACGGCAACTGCTTATCTGCAGAAAGAAAGACTCTACAGTGAGAAGTGAAGTCTGCATGGAGGTCCATCAGCAGCAGCCTGCCCACAGTCAGGGACATCGATAGCAGCAGGAGCAGAGGAGAACTTCACGCATCATGAAGGACTCCACCTACACTGTCCACCATCCACCAGGCAGAAGACTCGGCAGGATCAGAACCAGGACCACCAGGCTCAGAAACAGCTACTACCCGGGTGTTAGGTACTGTGCACTATTTTTTTTTAGTTTTTTCTTTCTTTTTGACTTTTCTTTTTTTGTCTATTTTTTGTATAATAATTGTGTAGATATTTTTTCTTGTTAATTGCATTTTTCTAGGTTAACTATTTTTGTCCTTTTGTAGTATTTCTTCTATTCTTATATGCTTAAGTGTGATTAGTTTGACACCACTTGTGCTTCATAGTCGAGAACTTGTGGGTCACAGCTCTCTCTCTCTCTCTCTCTCTCTCTTTCTCCATGGCTCTGTTCCAGTATCCAGGTTCGGAGGTTCACATATCCAGGTGCATCCTGGACTTTCCACGCCGATTCTGCCTCATGCCTGCAGCTTAGCTTTTTGTTAGGGTTTTTTGAGTTGTTTTTTTTTTTTGCTTTTTGCTTTTCTTTTTGTTAGGATTTAGCTTGTGGCTTATTTTTTGGGTAGGGCAACAGTGCACTGGCAACTTCTACGGCCCCCATATAGGGCTGGACAGCCCAGCACGCCATCCAAATTTTTATTTGGCTGGTCTACTCTGGTCTTTTCTATTATTACTTTGGGCATGGGGTTTTGAAGGGTTTGGGTTTGGTGATTTTAAAAACAACTAATTCAAACAAAGTAAAGAAGTTGAAAACAATGAAGAACAAAATAAAAGAAATCTAATTAAATAAAACCATGAATGATACTCTTTGACTGTTGCATCTTTTTGTAAATACACCTTAAATGTGTAACACAGGACGCCATAAGACTGTCTGACTCAAACCACAACTGACCAATAACCCACTCCAGTGCAGCTCATTATGTGCAAATATAATACCACTACAACATTCAGTCCTTCCACTATTTGACTGGTGATTTGACGTATACAGCCGTCTCAGAAACCCTCCTATATAAATTAGACACCATCTACCACACTGCCATGCTCCTTACAACTCTCACCACTGAAGTCTGTACTCTCTGGTCAACTGGCCTCCCTTCACTCCCATAGACAATTACACTAATTACTACACATCTACAAAACCTTCATTGCTAAAACACCACTCATCTGTGCTCACTACTCACCATTCACAATTCCATCTGTGCTTTTCATTCTAACAGTTTCATTCGCCTCCTCATTCCCAAAGACCGTACCACTCTCGCTCAATCATTTTTCTGCCATTTATGACTGGAATGCTTTGCAACAATCTTTAAAACTTACTTCATTCATACTGCTCTTAAAGAATCAGTGAGAGATGCACTTCTGGAGCTGTTTTTACCTTTTCTATTTGTTGTACGTCATTGTGATCGGTTCTGCTGTCCATCCTGTTTGTTGTATATATCATCTGTTGTTTGCTGTACATGTAACCTGTGCTGTTATTCTGTTTATGTGCTGCCTCTTGGCCAGGTCATTATTGTAAATGACAATCAGCTCTTAACTAACTTACCTGGTTAAATGAAGGTGAAAAAATTTTCTTTTAATTCAGCTATTCAGTTTACTACAATATAAAGTGCATTTACTAAAAGATAAGGTGTAATACTACAAAATGACTTATAAAATCTGTTTACATTTCAGTCATTTCTCCTCCCATTCTATGTTGATTTAAATATTTTTTATACTTTGCTCAGTTGTTTTTTCTTTTAAATGTGTGTGTTTTGTTTTATCCTGTGAATCATAATTTTGTTCATCATAGTATATGTTGAACGACATTAAAGCAACTTGAATTTACATTATCATGTGCTTTTCTCACAGTATTTACCTCCTGCTGAACTTACAGCTGAGTCAGTTGAGTTCTTCCAGTAGCTCACTATGTATTGTATTATGGCTCTGCTGTGACTACTACATGAACTGAAGTTAAACATACAAATATGTATGTATGTAAATTCTTTTATCTAAGTGTGTGATGAAAAACACAGTCTTCCCAAGAGTGTTTTCAGAATGTTTGATTCAGGATTGCCCTTTCAGGGAACTAGTTTGTATATAATGCAGGGATGAGGCTTTAGCAGCTCAAGGTCAGAGGTCACACAGATATTGAATTGCATGTTTCATTGTGACATGCAATATAATGCAGAGGAAGCAGAGTCAGAATGAGGCAGAGTAAAAGAAAAGACAATAATGTTTAGAAGTGAGATGGCTCAGCATGTAACTTGAGATCAGATTTCATTTGAGAATGCAGTGGCAGACATCAGAGTGATGGATTTTCATTTACATCTACAGTCCAGGGTAGACTAGACCCAGGGTGTTCTGATAGAATACTGAAGCTTTCAGTCATTGTCATTCACAAAGGCTAGAGTAACTTCTGTTATATACAAACCTACAGTCCAAAATGCTTATCATGGGGTTAGATGTTATTTTTTATAAGAACTGACTTTAATAACCCTCTGCAAAGATAACAGATTTAATGCAGTTTTTTTTTCAATAAAAGATGCAATGAATAACTAATGAATAACAAATCTGTTGTCATGAATGCTGTAAAATAGGATTGTAGGTTTTAACTTCCACATTCATCAAAGTAAAATTTGTAAGAGTGTCATTTTAAAAAACCCAAAAACATCACTTATGGTGATGCTTTTACCTGCGGAGACATCTAGGCTGACATTTCCTGTTGTTTTGTTGTGTTTGTGATGTTTCTTAGGATCAGTCTTTGGGCAGTAAGTGTGAATCTCCAACTGATAACACAGTGAGTGGGCAGAAGGCTGTAAAAATGCAATGACTCTGGTTGCATGGCTGTCTGCTCTCTATTCTCCTGATGCTGCAGGTATGTCTGCAAGTCAGTGATCAGGGTTAAATTACATACAGTGAATCTGGGCTATTTCTCAGACCCTTACTGTGGTTTTGCAAAGGTGTGGGTGCATATATTTATGCCTTAGAACAGGGGTCGGGAACCTTTTTGGCTGAGAGAGCCATGAACACCACATATTTTTAAATGTAATTCCGTGAGAGCCATACAATATGTTTAAAACTAAAAATACCAGTAAATGTGTGCATTTTATGTAATTTCAACACTTTTAAAGTGCAATTAGTCTCTGAATTCTTTTTAATAACATTGTTATGCTGTTGCTAATCAATGATGAGTATTTCTTACCATTAATGCGACCTGGTGCTGCATGGTTTTGCCGATGACTTTGTAGTCTGGTTGATACGTGGTGAGGTTAAGCTTCATGCAGGCGTTGAGACTTCCATCCGTTAAACGTGAGCATAGGTTGGTCTTAATGTTCTTTAAATGTGAGAAAGACTGCTCACATGCATACGTAGAGCCAAACATTGTCAGTACAGCCATACTCACACGCTGCAGAGTGTGGTATGTGACGGGAAGTGCATTCCAAGTTTCGACAATCAGCTGGTCTGCGGGTTGAAGTTTTTTCATTTCTGCCCACTTGTGTTGGCTCGCCAACTCTGCTTGCTGTCGTGCAAGTCTTTCCAAATCTTCATTCAGTGACTTGAACTTATTCACCCACATGTCTGAGGCCTTCAGGTCAGCAGCTTGTAGCTCAAAATCTCTGACGGAGACACCGGGGATGTAACTCAGGTCAGCGCTGTCCACTGCACACTCGTGTGGATGGGTGATGAACTTAAAAAGACGAGTGCACTCGCGAAATTCTCCAAAGCGCTTTTTGAATGACTGCAGGAGATTAGATGTGAAGCCTGCTAGCTGCTGAAGATCAAACTGTTGAGCAGGGTCACTTGCTGTGCATGCATCTTTAAACTCTCCCAGTTTTTTAAAGTGTAGTAAATGATCAGTTTCAATGTCGGTGATGAAGAGTTCTAGCTTATTTTCAAATGCAAACGCTGCTTGTTGCAGGGATATGATTGTATTTCCAACGCCTTGTATTTTCACATTGAGCTGGTTTAGATGTTCAGTCATGTCCACCAGATAGTAGAACTTCAGGAGCCACTCAGTGTCAGCTAACTCAGGATGCTCGACATTTCTCATTTCAAGAAAAGTCCGGATTTCACTCAGACAAGCCGCAAAACGGCTGAGCACCCCCCCCCCCCGACAACCAGCGCATGTTGCTGTGCAGAAGCAGACCAGGATAATTATTCCCAACTTCATCCAGCAGTGTTTTAAACTGACGATCATTTAAAGCTCGGGCAACAATAAAGTTTACCACCCGAACGACCGGCAACATCACCTCACCAAGCTGCTCGCCACACATCTGAACACAAAGTGCCTCCTGATGTAGGATGCAGTGAAAACTTAGGATGCGTCTCTTTTTATGTTCACGAAGGAGCGCTACGAATCCTCTGTTTTTCCCCCACCATGCACAGAGCACCATCAGTGCACACCTGAACAAGTTTATCCATCGGTAGATTTTTTTCTTTAGCGAACTCAGTGAAGGACTTGAATAAATCCTCCCCTCTTGTTGTCCCTTTCATAGTCAAAACTGCAAGACTTTCCTCATGTAGTGTGTCACCGACAACATACCTTGCAATCACGTTGAACTGGGATAAATTGCTTACGTCTGTTGACTCATCCAAAGCAAGAGAAAAAAATGGTGCCGCATTTATGTCCTTCACTTGCGTTGCCTCAATTTGATGTGACATCCTGATAGTACAATTTTGAACAGTTCTTGCCGACAGAGGCATGTCTTTTATCCGTTTAATTATCTTGTCTTTATCCAAAAAGTCGTCAAAAAGTTCATTGGCAACATCAAGCATGAATGCGTTGGCATACTTCCCATCTGTGAATGGCTTTCCATTTCTCACAATTGCTAATGCACCAGCAAAGCTAGCCGAATTCCAGTCACCTTGTTGGGTCCAAACATGGAGTTGCTGCTGACTAGCTTGCACTCTTGATAGTAGCTCTGGACATGCTTTCTTCCTGCTGTCCCCTGCAGGATATTTCAATGCAAATGTAGTATGGCGTGTGTCGAAATGCCGCTTTATATTTGACCGTTTCATAGATGCAATTTTATCATTGCATATTAGACACACTGCAGAACCTGCTCTCTCCACAAAGGCAAATTCCTCTGTCCATTCCTGCGGAAAAGTACGATACTCCTTGTCTTTTTTTCTTTTAGCCATCTTCTCAAAAGGGCTTCTAAAATTAGTTAGCTGACAACGCGATTAAAACGAGGGAAGTTTCCTTCCTGATCTCACGACAAGCTGTTGTGCGGACCCTTTTGCATATGCGCACATTGGCTGCTATTTTCGACAGTAAAATACGGCAACCCCACTTGAACAGTGTCTCTGCCTCACCTGCGTTGCCTATGCGATTGATAGATAGATAAATAGATAGATAGACACAACGACATGTATGTTTATCACTTTCCCACTGAAATTCCTGCGAACCGGCTTTCTAGTTGCCGGTAACCGTTGCCGGTTCGCACATGCGCAAAGGAGTCTAACGAAACATTTTTTTATCATTAAAAGATTTGTCTGCGAGCCAGATGCAGCCATCAAAAGAGCCACATCTGGCTCACAAGCCATAGGTTCCCGACCCCTGCCTTAGAACAAGAGCGGGCAATTCATTTTTTGAGTTGTGTCGGAAGGGCAAACCAACAAAAAAAAAATCCAATCTAATTCTACTCAATATTAATTTTCTTCCATTGTAAAAAGCACTACATTATATAGTTTTGCACTCTAAGTGATAATCAAAATAATGATAATTGTCCATAAAAATGCAGATATGAAATACTGGAGTAGTTCAAATAAAATAAATGAACAGTAGAAACAATTGTTTCAGTTTTTCATTGAATTTGTGACCTTGCCTTTTAATTTCACAGACTAATAGTGTAAAGTTGTTTTACAAAACGTTAAAGATCAGTTATTCAACAACTTTATTTACTTTATCCAACTTTTAAGCGCTTTTGATTTTCAGTTCATTTGAACATTTTAGTCAGAATACTCCATGGAAATCCTCTGTAAATAAATATTTATCAGTCCATGTCGTCTTAAAAATGTGACATTCTGTATCAGCTGTCCTTTTCTTTATTTGTTGATATTTTGATGGTTCGCTGGTAAACCTCACTTTTAGGCACTGTTAAGGTAAACTGCATTCCAGGAGGCAATCGAGGACACCACGGTGGGAATTTTCCTCGTACTGGAAAGTGGCGATAGTGAGGAAGAGGACATCCTTGTGGTCCTTGAAGGCCAGGCCATGGTGGTCGACCTATCAAGTGTCGGAGTGGCGGTTGCCGTGCTGTTTGGCTTTATTTACAACTTAAACCTGGACCACCCTCCTCATCTCAGATACACCTTTGAGGTAATCCAGAAAGTTGTAATGGAGTTGGAAGGCAAAGTACTGTCAAAAAGGATTCAGGCCCTGAAGATCCGACTCTTTGAGTAGAGATGGTACCTTAAAAATATTTTCCTGTTTTTCTTAAGAGTGGGTTTACGTGGCATCCTGCTGCGTGTTTTGCTGTTGTTTCTGTTTTGTTCTGTTTCCCCAAAAATAGCAAGCCCCTCGTTTCGTTTGTTTCTTCTTGTTAGAGAGCACCATATACAGGGCTTCATAGAGAGAGAGCGCTTTAATACACTCAGGGAGTGTTAGAAAAAATGGCTGATAGAAGGCACCTTAAAAAATGTTCGATTTTGTCAATGCTCAGGTAATTGTAAATGACTGTTCAAGTTAAAGAAATTCAACTTTTTGCACTGTTGTAAAGATATATTTTTCTAGTTGAATTAATAAAAGGCTTGAATCTTAATTTTGTGATCAGTGTCCTGTGTTTGATGAATTGTAATAATGCATGTGGTTCTTGCAGGAAATATTGGCAGAATATGCTTTTTTGGACATAAAATTTATCTGCAATTGCATTTTTATTATGCAATTTTAATCTATTAAAATTCTATATATTTAAATAATTGTGCTGCTAAAACATGATTTTATTGTTTGTTAAATGTAAACAAATTGTGGAAAATTGCATGATAATATCATGTTTATCTAATTTAAAATTCTTAGGTGTAGTAAAAAGGAAATATTTATTTTTGGTGTAACATGTTTTTTTTTATCTGCAATATTCATGTTGGCAAAACATGATTTTATTGTGTGAAACCAATGTCCATACTTTGTTAATGTAAATTCAACATTTTTTTTTTTTTTTTAAGTGTTTGCACTTGCTGGTACACATTCATATGCATCCATATGTAAATAAAATAGCTTCCTTTCAAAATAAAAGCAGCACATTTGAATAGTATGCATTGTATAAATATTTTTTTCATTTATTTTCTAATTTTCAATTAGAGAAATAACCAAAGGGCTTCATTCATGTCTCCCTCTACTGGCCCTCCCCGAGAACATTTTGTCACGTGTGTGTATGTTACGTGTTCAGTGTTATCACATGTAACTGCCTGGCATAATGATGTGTTTTTTTTAAACATGGATCAAAATCTCTTTTT
>JAPTGZ010000001.1:21169092-21179563 GCA_029814645.1 Fowleria isostigma | reverse complement strand
TATGACCTATGTGCTCTCTAGCGCCACCTAGAAAAATGGGGGAACGGTGGTGCTTGGCGGAGGTCTGCGCTCTCCGGGTGCTTTTCTAGTCTAGTTCTTTATGTTTTGTGATTTCCAACTGAACCGGGACCGGACCGGATGGACTCATCTTTTCCGGATGCTGCGAATGTGAGGGAACAATGTGCAACAAGACGGACAGATCAGTCCCAGACTGACTGTGTGTGTGTCCAGACTGGTCCAGAACAAACCGTCCACATGTTTATTTAACATGCTTAATCTCAAGTCTTGTGTTTTGTGTTTCAATTTATAATAAAATTTTTTTTAAATTCAAACCTAATTGTCTGTTCATTTACAAGGCATCCAAATATGAGTACAAGTACATTTTAAGGTGTATGCAGTAGAATTAAATGCAGTCATTTGGGTAAATGTGTATGAATTTAAGGCTGAACCTGGACTATATCTGTGAAACAAATGAATAAAGAACCATAATCACACTGAAAGATGGACCAGATCTAGTTTAATGACAGATGTTGAAAATACATGTTCTAATATATATTTGGGACTTTAGTGCTCTTGTGCCCTTGCTTTTATCCCCCTCCCCCATATGTCATCAGCCTGATTTGAATAAATTACCCAGAACTTTTGAATACCAGGAACTTTTTTACCCCGATAAGTCCCTGGTAAACAAGTTCCTGGTAATAAAGTCCCTGGGCTTTTGGTGGAAAAGGGCCTTATGTCGATAAAACAAAGCTGACATCTCCAATAAACCTTGCTTTGGGAGATATTATCAATAAAGAAGCAAACACTGACACATATATACATTGTCATGTGGTACATATTGAACTTTGACATTTCTTCCATTTTCTGTTGTAGAAATAAAAGGTAAACAGTCCTGTGTAGGGTGTGCCGCGTTCATGTGTGTACGTTTTTCACGCTTGCTGAAATACGCTGAAAGAAAGTCTGCTCTATAAACATGATCATTTATTTAATCAACACTTACCCAGACTGGTTTGTGACGCATGCTGTGAACTCATGAACACACACACACACACACACACACACACACACACACACACACACACACGCACACACACACACACACACACACACACACACACACACACACACAGATTTCAGTCAGAACAGATTGCCCCTCTGGTCAAACAGAGACATTTTATCTGTCAGTGAAAGTCGTATAAATTCATTCCCAGACCAGTGCTGACGTCATCATCATGAGACACTGGCAAGGATAATTAATCCAGGAAATAACATGGGAGCAGAGAAGCAAAACACGAAGCCTGTCATATGTTTTAATCTGCAGATCTTTAATTACTGACACAGTAAAGACACAATAAAACAAAACTGTACTCATTTGTAAATAATGTTTATTATGTGTAGAGAAGCAAGTGAATGAATGTTTTATATTATGTAAATGCAATGCAATAATTATGGACAATTTATTTGGGTTTTTATACAGAATAGTGGTGTTTTTTATTTTTCACTGGATACTACTATATATTGTAATCTACTGTAGTGCTGTAGAAAAGCTCAACCAGGGACAGGAGTTCAAAATTAGCACTAGTTATAAACTCTGATGTATCACATCAGCTGCAAGCTTGTAATTATGTTTGACTGCAGTGTCCCAGTCAAATAAATAAAAAAAATTAAATGAATAAATAAATAAACTCAGCTCATTTATATGACCCTAAAAATACAGTAACTGGGAGTAAAAAATAATTGTAATAATGAGATCTGATGTGTTTACATGCACTACAGATACAATATATTCTAAGTGAAAAACCCTGTTTAGACGTCACAGTCCATTACTAAAATATCTGTGTTTTTTTTGTTTGTTTTTTTACACGTGTAGATGTAAAAACCAGAAATATCCAATAAACAGGAAGACAAAGAAATAATGGGGAGAAATCCAGGCGTGTTAGTCTGATTTTTCATAATCAGATCACTGTAGTTATCTGATCAAACAGATCAGATTATGCGGTTTACTTGATCACTTGAATAATCTGATTACTTGGATAATGACTGGAGGATCAGTGTGCATGTAAATGTTTATTTGAACCATGAACCTGTTGCGACCCTCTTTATTCTCATGGTCCGACCTTCGTGTCTGCGTCTATTTTCTGGACAGGTAGTTTTGGGGGGATCAGACCTAGACAATATTTTGTATAATCTACAGGTTTGGTGAGTCAAAGAGCTTTAAAATCAGTTTAGTAAATTGTTGAAGGTTGAGCAGAAGTCATGGAATCTAATTTTGTTGTTTGTAATGGAATAAAGAAAACCAAACCTAGAGCGCAAGGCTGTCAGATTTAGACAAGGACATCAAAAATAAACAGAACGGCAGACCGCGGGGAACCAAATACATAATTTGTCTGCTTTGTTTTCTGACAGACATCAGGTTTATATTACGGGGCAGATGTAAACTTGTTCAAATTCTCTTTATGTTCCAAGAAGCACCATGCTAGTTGAGTAAATAACAGACAGTAGCAGGTTGGAGCGTCCCACTGTCACATCTTGTGGCACCAGAGATATTTTCTCTTTTATTTGGTAATAGTGTTTTCATTTGATATTATTTGTCCTAGACTTCCCATAGAGCAAGAATGTCAAACTCATTTAAGTTCAGGGGCCACATTCAGCCCAGTATGACCTGAAGTGGGCCGAACTAGTAAAATAATAACAGTGGAAAAAAGTTAAATTACATTATAATAATCAATAAAGTTTAATTAAAAATCTGAATAACCTGAGCAACATGAAATTTTTTAAGAAATATAAGTGCAATTTTAACAATATTATGCCTGCACACGTAAATTACAACTTACAGATCACAGTGGATCTACAAATACACATAACATTTCATAAAAGGCAGAGTATTGGTATAATTGCACTGACTTCTCTTAAAGACATTTCAGGTTGTTCACATCTGTTCAGATTATTCACATTTTTTGTGAAAGGTTAGTCTCTAAATCTAAACATTTTTATGTTATTTTACTTTTTTATCCTAAAACAAAGAGAAAAAATTGGAATTGTTATTATTTATAGGTTATTATGATAGTATTTTACTAGTCTGAGCCACTTTAAATCAAATTGGTCAGTATGTGGACGTCCTTGATTGTTAATATCTTCAGTGTAATTTTTGCATTTCACAAATTCATCCCATGAGCTGGACTGGATCCTTTGGCGGGCCGGTTTTGGACCACGGGCCATATGTTTGACACCTGTGCCATACAGCTATTTCTCCAACAGGGGTCAGTGCCTGTTGTTTGGGCAGTAAATATAAAATATGAAATGACCAGGCCTGGTTCCAGCCAACCCTCCCACTGGTTACAGCACACTTGGTCATCATTAATTTTATTCAATTAATTTTATATAATGAATAGGCCCATAACACTATGCTGCTCTTAAATTAATGTGACAGTCCCGTTAACACAGGTCCAGCCTCTTGCTTGCAGCCAGAGGGCAAAAAGTTGCAAGACAGCAGTGTAGCAGAACTCAGCCTTGATGTGAGATAATCCTCCATCAGGCGCCAATACAGGGCTAGCTACTAGCTTAGAAATACGGCAAGTCTGCGGACATAGTAACTAAATCTGTCCATGAAAAACTTATTTTTTCAACCGCTGTCATAGTTATCAGTATCAGACTGAGCTAGCAAAGCAGTTTTGTGTTTATATGAGTGGTTAAAGTTAGAAATTGTCTCCACTTCTACATTGTTAGCAAATGTCGGTCAACTTGCTGGAGCCAGTCCTGCTACCGTGCTGTATGTAACAAAAGTTAGCCAACAGCAAGCCAGTATAAGCCACATTTACACAGAGATCGTGGGAAAAAGGTGAGATGGTGATCCCACCTTTTTTCCACCACTGACCAATTTACACAGCCAAGCCAAAGGAGTAACAGAGGTGAGACAGAATGGACTCAGGAGACTGACATTCTGGAATCAAAGGGGCGGTGAGACATTTTTAAATCTCCTGACGTGGGAGAAACAATGGATGCACAGAATGGAGGCACTGGCATGGAGCGCTGTGGCGGGCATGAGTTTGCCACACAGGTGAAAATGGAATCATGCCAGTGCCTCCATATGTGCCAGCTGTCTCTCCTGTGTCAAGGGTCGGCTGTCATCAAAATATCTCACCTTGGTTGCGGTCCAAGAGGTGCTCCTTTTACACAGCATTCCGCAATCATGGTCCCACCTTTATTGCAGCTCTGTGACTACATCTCAAGGTGTTACAAATAAAGTGATAAAGGTGAGACCAAATGATCCCACCATTGTGTTTACACAGACGTTGTTGCAAAAAAAAGGGGAAATTTTCCCATGACAGGTTCTGTATAAAAGGGACTTTAGCTAAATGTTAAATCTCAGAAGTGATTCTCTATGACATAAAATGAAATAATCTCTACAATTACCAAGAAACATCAGCCAGATAAATGTAGAAGCATCATATCAAATCTGAATATTAGCTGAATCCCAGCTATCCCCAGATTGTGTGAAGTAACTTAGTTCTGATTTCTGCTGTGTATCACTTCTTATATGGACACACCAACTAATCAGATATAAATGAAGTTTTATTATTTCAGTGTGGCATGTTTGAAATCAGGGCTGAAGACAAAATAAAATATTTTATTTATTTATTTATTTATTAATTTAAATTGTAGGATGAAGCAGGTCCATTTAGTGGGGCAGTCAGAACGTGTGTGTGTGTGGGGGGGGGTGTTACATTGCCTCCCCATGCCCATGCCTAGAACCAGCCCTGGAACTGAGTGTGATGCAGAATAAAAGTGAAATTTTCCTTCAATAATTGACTAAAGTACATTTCTGTTTTGTCCTTGAAGCATGTGAATGATCATGAAAATTTAATCACAAGTCCTTGAACAGCTTTTAAATGTTGACTGTGAGATGTGTGGGAACAAGGGTGAATCATGTTCATTTCTAGTATTTCTTGTAGTTTTAATTTCATTTTGCACATTTTGTATTTTTCCCCAATGAAGACAAATCTTTTTATACAAAGTAAACACATCCATCCATTCATTTTTCCAAACAGCTCTGTCCTTGAGAGGGTCACAGGGATGCTGGAGCCCATCCTGGCTCCCAATGGGCGAAGGTGGGATATAGTTTATCACCAGGCTGATGTACACGAACAAACCATTCATGCTCTCATTCACACCTACAGGCAATTTAGAATGACCAGTTTACTTATTGAGTGTATGTCTTATGCGCTTTGCTAACCACCGTGCCACCCATCAAACACAGTATACTCTACCAATTAGATACACATTAACATGAAGAGCTCTGGTACAGAACACAAATACAGGTAACAGTTGTTGCAGATCTCTGGTAGTTTAGGGACAGAAGGTGACCATGGATGATATTTAAAGGTTGATATGTATAATATGTTTTTAAGAGGCAAAAACTAGTAGTCGATTATTGGGATGATGTCTCCACTCTATAAGAAAAACATTACCATCGACATGAATGATCTATTTTTATTAGGAGAAACTACATACCCGTCTGATTAAATCAATGAATTCAAACATCAGCATCACTCAACATCAAACTCAGAGTGATTAATCAATACATCTGGAAGTAACTTGAAAAATCTTGTGCATTTTAAAAATGTTTGAGTTGTTATTTTCCCTAAAGTCAATCTAAAATCAAGAAGCCTGATAACAGCCATCGCCTGATACCGGAGCCAAGTTCTTCAGATAGTAATAGTTTGTAAAATGTCCTTTGAGTGCTGGGTAATTGGCCAAACTAATGAATCTCTGTGTGTGTATGGAGTTAATTTCATGTCCTGTCCACTTTATTTATTCATTCCATATATATTATACATTACATCTTTTGTTATTGGATGTGACTACTGAGAAAGTTGCTGCTAAATTGTTTCTCATTTTATTGAAACAATGTCAGTAAAGTTCTATTGTATTATATTGTGTTCTATTTTATTCTATACTATTCTATGCAGATATTTTTTCTCTCCACTTTGTCCATGCATCCATCATTTTCAACCAACAAACAGACCATTTTCCTTTTACTTTTATTTAGTCTTATTCTTCCTCTTATTTATGTATTTATTTATGTATTTATTGGACTTAAAGGTGTTGAAATGGGGTTAATATTGGACACAGCAGACCCAGAGGCTTAAATTACCTTAATTGTTGGCTTGGTTGGAAGCATACTCTTTATATTATTATGTATAATGTGCCTCAACATGAGAACATGAGGCTGTCTGTCTCCTAAACGTATACGTTGTAACTCTGTACCACAGGTCACACACTGACTAATGCACTGAAACTACCTGTAGTTGATATTTCAGCTTCATGCACAAAGCAACAATCGGCAGGCCTGAATTGCCATGTGACACCATCTTTTTCTTCTTTTTGCTTTCACTGTTTACACAAAGAAACATAAACACCAATTTTTATCTGTAGAGAAAAATATGTGAAATATCTGCATTAGTGTGGATGGGGACACTAACCTCAGCATGAGCACAGAATGCTGATAGTGGACTATTAACCCTTTAAACCCTAAGCCTAAAATGATCCGCCTGGAACTTTTTGTCTTATTTTTACTGACTAAAAGGTTAGAAAATATGCTGTGAGTGAGTCCATTTACCCATTTTTCCAGAGCTTTTTTTTTTCCAGATCTATCAAAATCTAGCAGTCATTTATAATTTACTACATGTTATGTTTCTGCTAAAACGGCTGCTTCTCCATCTTCTCATACAGGAGTGAGTCAAATTACCATAATGACCCAATAAAACCTATAAAATCCAACATCTCAGGTTTTAGAAACTGTTGGAATTTTTCCAATGACACAAACAGTGAAAGAGTTGCAGCCATCCAAACTGCATATGCACAGGGTGTGGCAGTGATGACACGTCAGGTTTGAAAGAGTTAGCATTATTCTGCACATAAACACATTATGTGTTTGAAAAAAAAAATAGGTAGAGACTGCTCTATAATATAGGGGTGTCAAAAAATGATCCTAAGTGGGCTGAACTAGTAATAACACAATAACCTATAAATGTAATAATAATAATGATATAATCTCTCTCACGGAATGATGACCAGGGCAAATGAGAACCAACACAGACACTAATAATAATACTAATAATGATAACTCCAAACTTTTTTCTAGGTTTTAGATTGAAAAAAAAATTTAATTACATTATCAATAAAGTTTACATCAACGAACTATCCTTTCAAAAATGTAAATAACACAGAAGAATGTGCCTGATATTTCTTAAGAAAAAAGGTGCAATTTTAAGAATATTATGCTTTTTTTTATCATTTACACATGTGCCTTACAACTTACACATCACAGGTCTTGCTAGTTTTAGATATTTTCCTCTTCCACACACCTGGTTCAATTAATGATCCGGTTATCATCCAGCTCTGCAGAAGCCTGATAATAATGTCATGTCTTCCAGGTGTGTGGAAGAGGGAAATATCTAAAACATGCAGGACACCGACCCTCAAAGACCTGAGTTTGACACCCCTGATCTAAAGGGTTGAGAATCTCTTCACTGTAGTTTGACAAACTGGGAGCCCCCAAACAGCATCTTACTTAGGGCCCCCATGAAGCTAGAAATGGCCCTGTGTAAAGTGACATATGCAATATGTGCAATATACAATAAAGTAGCAACTGGCTGGAGCTGTCTCTGTGCAAGTTCAGTGTGGATGTCCTGTTGAAGTGGGGAGGAAGGATCAGAGAACCAGGACTTGAGTGTGTGGGGTGGAAGGGGAGGGAGTTGATGTTCCTGACAGAGTGGTAGATGAAACTGTCCTTCAGTCTGCTGGTCTGGGCTCGTAGACTCCGCAGTCTCCTCCCTGATGGCAGCAGACTGAAGGAGCTGTGAGACAGGGGGTGGGGTCACACGCAATGTGGAGGGCTTTACGGATGAGACGTGTTCTGTAAACGTCCTGAAGGGAGGGGAGAGAGGCATCAACAATGTTCTCAGCTGCTCTCAGTGTGTGCACCACTCGTGTGATGCAACTGGTCAGGACGCTCTTGATGCTGCCTCTTAGGTTATTCACATTTTTTGTGAAAGTATAGTTTGTAAATGCAAACATTTTGATGTAAATGTACTTTTTTTTATTCTAAAACAAAGACAAGTTGGAGTTTAGATGAAATTGGGCTATATATGGATCCTGAACTAAAATAATTTTAAGGCACTTGGTTGTTAATGGCTTCAGTGTAAATTTTTTCATTTCACATATTCATAATTTGGACTGGATTGGACCCTTTTCAGGCTGGCTTTTTGATCCATGAGGCGTGTATTTGACACTCTGTTATAGTGCAATGAATATATATAAAACAGCTTGTTAACTCAAATTAATCACACTTGAACAGACACTAATTTAAAATTGGATCCAAGCTATAAACTTTTATGACTGTACAGTGATGTGCACATACTGTACCTGCATTTGTCTGGGATCAGCCACGGACATTTGGATTAATCAGTTTTCTGGCTGACGCTACATACCTGCATCATCTGTCACCACACCTCTCTCCCTCTAACCTCCTAAGGCTAATTCTTTTTCATGGTCTGACTGAAAAGAAAATGTGTGAGACACACTCCCTTTGTTGTTCTGCCATGTCTTTCTTCCCTGATTTAATTTTCTCTTTCTACTCTACATTAACCACCCCGTATCCTCCACTACATCTTCCTCCCCCATGCGTTCACACTCCTCTGTCCTGCTCCTTCTCAAATTGCACACCTCTTAATCACCCTGTGCTTTCCTCACCCTCTGTCTTGAAGCGTAAAATTGATCCTCTTTTTCCCTTTCTCACCGCCTTACTCATTGATTATGCGTAGGATGATGCGTGCACGAGTGTGGGTGTGATCAGTTCGCCCGCCCACACCACAGGCTTCCGCTCAAACCCACAATTTAACCATGGTAGACTTTAGGTGTGATTGGACAAATTAGTATTTACATTTCACTGCAACACAAAGCATTTCTGATGAGCTTCATTAAGAGAGAGGATGACAAATTAGTGAAGAGAAGATTGATAAAAAGAAAAAAAAAGACAGAAAAATGTGATTGAGTGGATGTGAAATCTAGGGACCAGGAAGAATGTTAATTCCGTATCACCAGCATCTGTGGAGGAAACATATGATTAATAGCTTCAAAAGAACTCAGAACATTAATGTTTAAGTTTTTTGTGAGATTTTCATCCTTTTTGTCCCAACTTACTATAGGTCAAAAACTAAAATTGCTGTTGCTTTTTTTTTTTTTTTTTAAATCTTGTGAAGAAAACCTGCTCAGTTAAACAAACCAACAATATCTAATGATCTAATGAGGCAAATGGATTTTATAGTAACATATAAATTCAACTACCAAAAAAATGTATGTATGATGAATTTATGGACCACTTCCTCTTTTTTTTTTTTTTTTTTTCTTTTAAATTTTTTAAAAGACCACATACAAGTGCAAGTGCAATACAGGCTATACAGACAATCAGACTACCACCCTCTCATTTTACACACACACACACACGCACGCACGCACGCACGCACGCACGCACGCACACGCACGCACGCACGCACGCACGCACGCACACACACACACACACACACGTGTTTTTGAACAAAGGTCTTTTCTTCTTTTTTTTTATCATTATACAAGGGTCTTTTTTATGTACATATATGCTCTTATTGGATTGTGCAGGAGACAGTTTACGTAATCAATCCTGAACAAACTTCAGACTATTTGTATTTACATTTATGGTGCCAATACTGAATACAAGCTAAACTTATATTTAAGTACGGCCATATTGGAAAAATAGGCCAAGAGTTAAAAACAGAAAACAAAAACTCCTATCCAAATTGTTCATATTTCATTCAATGTTCAGTTCTATATTCACTGAATGTAGAACTGAACATTGAATGAAATATGAACTTAATGACTGGTTTATTTATTGAGGCATTTACTACTAAGATTACTTTAACTTTAAGGTGCTCACTTTATCATGAATTGAGTTTGAGGGTTTTTTTGAAGATGGTACCTACATTAAAATCAACAGACCCAAAAACCCAATGAGTAAAAAGACTGACAATTATTACATTGAAACTGTATGGTATTTGGATTTACTGTTACTTAAATAAGGGCTGATATAACTCGGTTATAAGTTACTGTAGATTGACTGGTTATCTTATGTTTCATCATTTAGACAATGTTATTTGTTGGAAGCCTTGAAGAAAAAAGGATCATTTTAGCGAAGTAAATATAACTTTTTTTTAGGGCGGCACAGTGGTGCAGTGGTTAGCACTTGTGCCTCACAGTAAGAAGGTCCTGTGTCCGATTCCAGCACCAGTCAAGGTGCTGGAATCAAGTTTGGAAAGGAGTTTACATGTTCTCCCCATGTCTGTGTGGGTTTTCTCTGGGTACTCCGGTTTCCTCCCACCATCCAAAGATATGCACTGATAAGTTAATTGGTTAATCTAAATTGTCCATAGGTGTG
>JAPTGZ010000001.1:20994719-21004732 GCA_029814645.1 Fowleria isostigma | reverse complement strand
GATTGGTTGTTTGTCTCTATATGTCAGCCCTGCGATGAACTGGCGAAATGTCCAGGGTGTACCCCGCCTTCGCCCCTTAGTAGCTGGGATAGGCTCCATGCGACCCCTGTTACCCTAATGAGGATAAAGCGGGTTTGGAAAATGAATGAATATACACTGGACATGATTTGATATGGGCCAAAATCAGCTTTGTTCATGACAAAAAATGAAGATGTTAAAGAAGTGATATCATGTTTTTTAGAATGGAATTTTGCATTTTAAAACATTTCCGTATGGTCCATATAATCCATAAATGCTATGTCTGGACCTGAATTCTTTATTAATTAAACTCCACGGGTCCATCTTCAAGTCCATTTATGACTAATGGAATGAAACAGGTCGTTTTTAGTGCTGGCCCTTTAAATACAATGATCCACTTCACACACACGCCCCCTCCAGGATGTTGACTGTGGTGTTCAGCCATTTTTTTGTCGTTTTTAGGATACAGTACACTAGTCTAGTGATATCAAAAAATTACAATTTGTAATTAATAGTGACAACAACAGGAAACTGTACCCTTCAGCCTCATAAGTGTGACTCGGAGTCTGACCTGGAGGAGGACAGCAATGAAGAACTGGTAAGAACCATGACTTCTGATAAAAACTTTACCATGGTCACACTCAAGTCCACTAAGTGAACCTGGCAATCCCTACAAATGTATTGAAATCATAATCAGACCGACCAGTTAAAGTGTTAAAGGTCTACACATGTCTGTCCTAGATTGGTGTGCAGAAATATTAGGTGTAAATGTGCTTTAGATGTTGTAGGAGCCTGTTCTCATACAGGCTACCGCAGTGTTTTTAACTCCCGGGTGTGAGCTGGCTGACCCACTACTCACGGTTCTCTGTACTGTTTAAATGAAAGGTCTACGGCTTGTCTCAACAGGGATGCAAATAAATGGTCAATTTATTCTTTATTCAGTGAACACCGTGTACAGTCATTCATTAACAGATATAAACAATACTGCTCCTCTACAGCTGTCTGCCATTGCAGTCAAAAATCATACGCCCTACCGGGGCCCAACACAACAACAAAAGGTGAGATTCATTTATTCATTCATTTTCTGGACCTGCTTTATTCTCACTAGGGTCACGGGGGTCGCATGGAGCCTATCCCAGCTACTTAAGGGCAAAAGCGGGGTACACCCTGGACATTTCACCAGTTCATCACAGGGCTGACATATACAGATAAACACTCTCACATGACATGCTTAAATACCTGCACTCTTGGCAACAGGACAGTGACACCCAACAGAAAAGAACAGAACTACACCCAGTGACCATTAGAAATGTGTGAAGCTGAATCTTCATGATCATGGCTCTTACAGATGTGTTTAAAACCAAACTGGAAATTAACAAATGAGCTAGCATAGCATCTACTGCCAGCAGTTAAAATACATGTAAATCTCTTCAAAATCACCAAAATCATAATCGAACTGAACATTTAAGGTGTCAAAGGTCTAGACATGTCTGTTTCAAGCAGGTGTGTTGAATTATGAGGTGTAAATATGCTTTAGATGTGTTTAAAAGTGAACTGGGAATAAGCCGTATGGACTACAACCACCTGCTGCTGATGTCATACTGGGAGAGCTGCTCATCAGGAGTCTTGACCTTGTTTGTGCAAATGTAGCTACATAGCTACTTGTAGCCGGTGACAGTTTGTCCCTTGTCGGGCCCCGTACCTGGCCCACCCACATATTGCTTCCGCAATCCATTCAATCAGCAACAGTATAAAGCTGCGGGTGGACCGGGTATGGGAAAGCTGCTTTTATTCTTTGTTTCTGCTGATGATGATAATGGTATTGACCTGACTGGAACTGGTAGGTGTTCTTTTTAAATATATTTTATCTGGTTGTCGGTGACCTGATTTTTAGCTTTTGCTTCTGTTGTAGGTCTGCATGAGACGGCCAGATTTTATGCCAGCGTTGCGGTTCGGCCGGGAGGATTGCATCAGCCTCTCAATTGTTTTTATTAGGTATGGTTTTATTCTGGAGTATTTTAGGGATTTTATGTAGTGTTTTTAGCAATTTATCTTATGTGTGTTTTCTCTTATCAGGAGCCCAGCCCCATTGCTGGTCCTTTTTACTTGGGTCTCAATTTTGGGTTTTATTTAGTTTGTGTTTTTACCTGTTTTTATTATTCTGTTTCTGTACATTCCCGGTGGTTTTAGCTACTTTTTATAGTCACTGGGTCAAGATCCCATGTGCAGAAACCTGTGATTTTAATTCTGTTCTCCTTTGCTGCAGGATCTGGTTTGAGCGTGGGTGCCCTAGCCAGTGGAGGGTTCTGGTGTCGGAGTTCTCACTGCCGCCCCATCACTCCTGTGTGTGTGTGTGTGTGGTATTTTTGCACATCCATTCACTTATTGCATGCCTTTTGTTACCCTTTAGTTTAGTTTGTTGGTGTGATTGTGTTGCACGGAGCGTGTAGTGGATACTCTGCCCTTCGTGTTCAGCTCCGCCACCGTGTGCACCCGCGGCCAGCCAGTCCTCAGCATTTTAACCCCTTTTTACGATGTTTTATTTTATATTGTTAAATAAATTTATTAAACTGTTTGTTGCTTTGGCCTCTTTTTGACCACCACCTGCACTCTCTTAGCATCCCATGTTGGTTTTTAATGAGTAGCCTTGTAGTGCCCTCGGTTACATACTGCTAAAACAAAATAAACTATGAAGAAATTAAAACAGGTTGTAGAAATCCACTCGCTTTCAGCCAAAACGAATATAAAGATAGAACTACAGCACCATCAAACTCAAACTTTATCAACTTTTAGGGTCTACAAATGCACAAATAAGTGAACCAAAGGCTAAGAAAAGTGGGTTTAACATAATATCACCCCTTTAAATAAAAGCAGTGTCCAACAACAAAGGCGCTAGTCACATCAGCACCAAATTTCACAAAATCAACACTTCCTTGCAAAAACCAAAGGCGATGATTTAAACAAGTCTTTAAACAGTGTGAAGATATGTTAAGTTAAAAAAAATAGAAATAAAGAACACATCTTGGTTCAAACATAAGAGCAATGGTGAATGATATACTTGTTGGTAGCATTTCAAGAGTTTAGAGGTAAAATGACCATTAAAGAACTAAAAGTCAAAATAAAATACAATACTCAAATGTACTGACCTGATAGTTTCAGGCAGGTTGTAGACTCCTGAGTAGACACCTGATCTTAGAAAGACTGAACCAAGTGGTAAAATTATACCATCAGGGGTCTAAAAGGGAACAACATTCATCAAAGATTAACAGTGAATTTTGTCACTTTATGTGGAGCAGTTGTTTAATTTGTCAGTTCATGGGATTGATAACTTTAATTCATCACATTAAATATATCTGTGGGAGAGCCTGAGTTCAGAAATACTCCACTAAACCCCCATGAGGAACAGGAATCTATTTTTCAGTCAGTGGGAAGATGGAATTTATTAACATATAAATATTAACAAATGAACAACCTGACCCTGTTGGTGTCTTGCAAGACTTTTTACTTTAAGTTACAAAGACATTGTTTTTCATTCACAAAATGCATTACCACAATCTCAATATCAATAGCAGAGTCGCTCTCCACTGGCAACATGTCAGGCGTCACAGCAAATATCCTGAAGAGGACTGAAAGACACTCAAAGGTTATTGGGTTATTTTTTACTGTGGAAGATCAAAGATTTTAGGATGATAATACCTGCATATAAGGGCTAAAACATCAATGGCATTGTTGGCCTTAGTGCGTAAATGCCTAGATCATATGTTTTTTCAAGAAATAGCCAATGATGCAAAATGAAGCAGCAGTGTTAGGAGAGTAAAGTTACAAATATCACAATTTGGCCAAAAATATGACAACAAGATGTAAAACAAAAGTTCACACACTGATCAGCCATAACACTGTGACCACTGGCAGGAGAAGTAGTAATAATATTATTTTATTATAATGGTACCTTTCACTGGTTTGGATATACACTGCCCAGCCAAAAAAAAGAAAAAAAAAAGTTGCACATGCAAAATTTGACTGCACCACCTTTGGTTTTGATTCCAGGAGACACTCACTGTGACATCTTTTTTTTTGCCACATAATGCTTATGTAATGTCACAATAAAGTTCATAATAATTTTTTCATCCAAAGTGGCATTAATTTTTTATTTTTGATGATGGAGAATCAGATCGCTGCGCCAAGTCTTCATCACATCCCAAATTAAAGTCTGGATATTATGGAGGCTAATCCATGTGTAAAGTGATGTCTCATTCTCCCTGAACCATTCTGTCACAAACCTGATGATCCTGATCAATCCTGGCATTGACCAATCTTTATGACATGAGAGACATGAGGACACTTACTGCATCAGTTAGAGTTAAATAAGCAAAAAAAGTAACCACCTGGATTTAACTAAGCTAATAGTTCAGGTCCTTCCATGGGTAAGTACTGCAGTGGTTAATAATGTTTTAACTGGAACAGGTTATTTAACTATGATGCAGTAAGTGTCCTCCCATGTCTCTAATGTCAAAAAGATTGGTCAATGCCAGAGTTAGTCATCAGCCAGTCATTCCATTTCCTCAGTGTATTCAATATTGAGAAAACAGTCTTCAGTCAGGGGGCCTGAATCCAAACATGAAGGTGGGACTAACAGGCGGTGAGTAAACCAATCACAGATCAGACGGATATGACATTTTTGTCAGAGAGATTTAAGAATAGAGGGTGTAATCAGTAATTCAATCCTTATTTTTTAATCAAACAACCGACAACAGTTGTAAAGAGATTTGCAGATTTGGAACGAGTGACTCACGACAAAAAGAAGTCAGTGCGTATGATTTATTGTGAAACCCCTGCCCCAAAGACTTGTGATTGGCCCGGAATAAAATAGATCAGGCATAATTCACAGTGAATGGAGCAGTTCCACACTGTTTTTTCAGTGCTGAATACACTGCATAGGGATGGCTGGCTAGGCTAAAAAAAAAAGGGAAATTTAAATAATATTAGACAGGTGGTAATAGAGATTGGCTGAGATCTAGTTTTGTTCTTCAGATACTTTTGGTACCACTTTACACTGGGAATGAACAACAAGATGTGGAGATGCTGACTATCACAGTTTTCCCTTATCAACTTGCTATCCCCAGTCTGGATCATTTTGCTGTTTCTCATGCATTAGCTGTATCCCACCCACTGATAGGTCCCATTGGAATGAGCCAATCAACATTAACTCTTTCTCCCTAGGGTGCCTACTTGGACCAACCCATATATACAGTGTGTTACTACGGCTACCCAGGGAACATTGTGTTGTTTCTTTTTCCAGTTGCTACAATTGTCACTACCAAGGCAAACTCTAGGAAAAAACAGTGAAAATATAAACTTATAATTTTACTTTTTTTTTTAAATAAAAAAAAATTAAAAAAAATGTTAAAAATGTAAACATTTAAAAAATTTAAAACAATCTAAAAATTTCAAATAAATGAATAACTACGAAAGCACTTGGTGAGCGCAGACCTCCGCCAAGAATGATAGTTCGTCGTCAAATGTCATCTTTATGGGGGAAAGATTATATACCACTTTGCCTGTCAGTGGTAACAGACAGGGATTTCAGATTGGGATCTACATACCTCTGCTGTTGGGGGTGTAGAGGGTCTTGTCTGTCTGAATAAATATGTATCCAGACTGAAAGGTAACTAAGACAACCTTCTCCAGGAAATAATTAGGAAACTCAGCTTGCAGGTATACATATTGCTTCATGCTGGGATCCTTGCTGAAGTCACTGGCAGGGATCTGAAACCAGATTTAAGATAAAGCATCAGGTGTCTGGACCTTCATATTTAGGGATGCAGCTGAAAATGACGTCTACAGAGTAGGAGTTGGATGCAGGCATGTGCAGAGCATTAGTTCAAATATTTGTTGTTTTTGTTTTAAATTTATTATTGACCATGAACAAGTGAATTTACCGTAATTTGCCCCAGTGCTTGAAAGTCATTTGCACGGTTAAGTGTCACAAATGTTGAATTCAGTGTTCTGATTTTGGTTGGGTGGTTGTTCACAGTGATACGGACACGCATCTCATTTGCATTTCCACAGTCTTGACACTCCACAAAAATGTTTTCTGCTGTTCCAACTCGCAACAAGTTGGGGGCGGACATCAACAACCTGGAAAATGTTGGAGCAGAGTGGAAAATGTGTGGTCAGCATGGTATTCCAGATTAATATGGTATGTCCATAGAGTGTACATACTGTATTAAGTGGAAGGAGGAGCTGTGATTTCACCCACTGAGTTCTGACCTGCTGTTTTGAAGCCAGTAGTCTGTGAACTGGCTCTTGCCACATTGGTGTTTTAGTCAGAAGTGACTATATTTGGATAAAAGAAGCAGAACTGTAGGAGTGAGCTGGCTCAGAATTAAACTAATGCTAAAGGCGTATTCCAAAGTGCTGGGAGGTTGAATATATTCTGCCTGGAGTTAACTATACCCCACCTCAGAACATTCCAGACAATCCATGTTGAACATAAACAACAAATATGGAGGACCGCAGATCTAAGCTCCTATTTGGCTTCTTAGACCACATTTATACAATGACAGTCTGAACAAAAGACACAAAAATCGCGTTGCATCTTCACTTATTATTCCACGTTTGGACAAGTGTTTTCGGGAGGAAATCTGCATGCATTCGGTGATGCAGAAGTGCTTAGAATTCGATTGAGTATGCATGCTAGGCGGCTAGGCTGTCTGGCTCGCCTCCAACAAATCAGTGCATCCAAAATTTGACAGATCCGTCTCTGTTCAGTCAAACTATCTATAGATTCTGTGCATTTGTTGGAAAGTTCTTTATTAGTGCTGCTAGAGCATCTTGAAGGTCCGACGCATGGAAATAATCCAACATATTTGTTTATTTCCCTGTACTGGTACATGTATGTGACGTCAACGCGTACGCAACGTGAGCAGATCCGAGCAGGGTTTTGTGCTGTTTAGGCGGAAATGCTACAGCGGAGCATATTCAACTTTTCCACTCTGGAGGGTGGTTTCAGATTTTTGCGTTTTCAAGCCCCAAAAACGCCATCACTGCCTCAACGAGAGGCACTTCTGATTAAATATTTTGCCGTTTTTACACACAAGCGTTCTTGCGTAAACAGCACTTTACTGAAGATGTCGTGACCTTTCACCTACTTTAGTTGTTTCCCCCTCACTCCACTCACCTGCCACTCATTTGATTCATTTGTTTCAAACAACTGTCCCTCATCACCACACCTTATTTACGTTCACTCTCTCCTGTGCCCTTTGTCGGTTTGTTTGATGATTCTCCACACGTCTCCCCTTGTTTCTCCATCAGTCATTTCTACAGTCTGTAAATATCTTTCGTTTGCTTGGTACATGTCCTTATTACATGTTTTTGTCCTGGCAGCACATCTTGTTGCACATTTTTGTTTGTCCTCTGCGTGTCTTGCCACGCCAATTCCCCTTTGTTTTTTGTGCTCAATAAAGAGCTTCATCTGCTACTTCAAGTCCGCTTGTGGGTCCTTTTATAACTGTGACAGAAGATTTTAGCTGTCAACAGTACAGTATTCTCTCATACACAAACGAGAGGGAAGAGGTAAAACGAGGGATGAGCTACTTGAACGTTGTGAAGTTTTTTCCATTGCGAGCTTGCCCTCTGTGTGCTGCCATTGTTGTGCTGACATCACAGTGTAGTTCGCAGTGAGGTCAGGGTACTTCGATCTGGCCCCTTTTTGAAACTAAGACCCCTGCATTCCAATGCTTTTTACCTAATTGGATGTCAGAAACTTCCCATCACTTTGGAACATGCCACTGAGCCTACATAGCTTACCAAGCTTTTAAACTTCATAAACCATTGCTTAGTATAGTGTTTTTAGCAGAGGTGTCAAATAACCAGAACAAATACTTTACTACCTAACTTAAGTAGATATTTTGGTCATCTATACTTTACTGGAGTAATTTTTCAGCCAACTTTTTACTTCTACTCATTACATTTTTATGCACTTATCAGTACTTTCTACTCCTTACATTTTAAAAAAAATAAACTTGTTACTCATCAGAATGGACTTTACACACATTAAGTGATTTATTGATTGCTCTCGTAGAGCTCCAATCCTGGATAAATAAAATCATTCATTCTATTTTTTTTTTTTTGTTGTTGTTCTGTCTTGACTAATGCATCAACATGGAAACTCAAAATCTATGCTTACTAAAAAAAAAATTAAAAAGCATGTAAAGTGTGCATGCTAACTTACAAAGAGTTAAATCATTTGTAACTTCAGATTTTTGATGAATCTGGAATGATAATAATGATAAAATGTTAGAATAAATTCATTAAAAAACCCTCATTTTGATATTTCTACTACATACATATGGCATTTAATAGGTTAATTCTTGGGTGTCCAAACTAAATGTATATATTTAGCTAAGTGCTCCTATGAAACTGGGTTAATTTTACATACCTGGCATTTACCAGCTTTTTCAACCCAATAATAATAGAGAAGTTTAGACATATTTCACCCCAGGTAGTACCTAATGATGACTTCAGATAAATGCAAAAATTATACCGTTGCTCTGAACCATCAATTTTTTTTTTTTATTTTATTTTTTTTATCATATATTGGGGACAAAAATAGCAACAAAAGTAAAATTGGGACAAGAAACCTACCTAGATGTTAGTGCATTTGATTTGGAAAACATGTCTGTAAATGGTCCTATATACCACTATAAATAAAGGCATTGTGTTAAATGTGACAATCCTAGTGGTTTTGCTAATCTGACGTGGGTTTTTCATGAATCCGCAGTCTCATTCCAGGTTCTGTATATAACCCATTGTGTCTGCTCGCATTACATGCAGAACCTACCCATTTAAACACATATAAATTATGAGTGATTTTGCAACAACAGTCATTTTTTTGAAACACTCTACCTTGCATATTGTCTTCAATTTCCAAAATGTACCTGTGAGAGACTAAAATGATATTAAAAAAAATAGTAGTGCATAATTTTTGTGTCCTTTTTACTGTGTTACATGTGGATTTTTGTATAAAAATGTGTTTTACCTGAAAAATAGTTTCTCTTTTATCTCAAATATTTATTTTTGATATAGATCCCAAATGTTTCCAAACTTGCTTTATAACATTAGTCTACATCTGGTTTGAATTTTTGATCCCGTGTCCTGTTTTTAGGACATTGAAGCACCCAGCTCTCTGTGTGTCTCAGTTATCAATACTAAAACATGCACTTACAGTGGAGCTCCATCAGCCAGAGAAGTCAGGGAGACAAAGGCCATAGAGGCCAGCAGCCGTAGCCAAGTCCAACTCATCCTCCTGATTTCCCAGCAGCAGTTGAGAAACTGTCCTTATGAGAAAAACTGTTGTCTCTGTCTGTGGCATTTGCAGTAAAATCTATTTGAATTGGCCAGCAAAACAAAAAAAACAAAAAAAAAGGGGGAAGAGGCTTAAAGCAAAAACCTTGCCCTTTGTCAGATTTGACATGACTGCAATGTTTGCTCCCCCAGTGTCACTGACACACTTATACAAATACAGATTAACTTTATTAATCCCCAGAGGGAGGCTTGTATATCCTTCAAATCAGGACAATAAATGAAAGAAAAAATAAATAAATAAAACTTAAAATTAAAACAAGTAATCAACCAATCATGTATAGAATATTCAGTTTTTAATAATAATAATAATAATAATAATAATAATAATAATAATAATAATGATAATAATAATGGATTAGATTTATATAGCGCTTTTCTATTAACCCATAAAGACCTAGCACTACTTTTGTATCAGTTCTCAAATTAAATTTTTTCTCTATTTAACGTTTTTTAACCGTAAAGACCCAAACATCCACCATCTACTAAAACCATCTACTGATCTGAACTGTTTAATTCCTGTTGATCCACTAATACATGTCAATAATTGGTGTAAAATACAGTAATTCATCTTTTCATGGTCATCAGATATGACCCATTTGGATGTTCAGAGGCTCCGTAGTTACCATGGA
>JAPTGZ010000001.1:20923152-20938123 GCA_029814645.1 Fowleria isostigma | reverse complement strand
ATATTTTTTAAAATATGAATTAATGTATTTTTTTTATTTTAATTTATTTTTATTTTGTTTTATTTTTATTTGTCATTTTCAAAAATATTCAAAAAATTTAAAATCGTCATAATAATAATACATTTTTAATGGATTTTCTGGAGATTTGCTGAAGTGGTGACAATTGTATCTACCAGGAAAAACAAAAAATACACTTGAAAAACAAAATGTTCCATAGTGACATATATATGGGTTGTTCCTCATAGGTGTCCAAGGGGGAAAGAGTTAAAGGCTCATTTATGTTCTATTCTACTCTCAGACTGATACGGATGGAGCGTTCTGTCCATCTTCTGTGTACATTACGCACAGAATTCCGTCTGTTTTCCGGGAGTTTGCAGATGCGTACCCGGATGGACAAAACGGAGCAGTATCACCAGGAACGGTGGAGGCAGTGTTGAGATTTGAACAAAATAATTTCCATAAATAGCAGATTTTAAAGAGCGACTGTGTGAGTTAGTGAAAAACTGCCGACATATTTATAACTACTCTTCCCAGTATTAGCATTAGTAATACCTGCTCTGTCGCCACCATGTTTGTTATTGTTGATTTTCTTCTTCTTCCCCAAAAACTTTACTCTTCTTCATGGTATTTGGCCAATTAAGAGCATCCTCTGGTGGATTGATTGAGAAACGCTAATTCCAATGTACAAGACACATGAAAGTATGAAGGCAGTGATGCATGACAATGTTGGAATCAGACGTACTTCTTTATATATGTAAACCGGTCATAAATGAGCCTTAAAATGAACTATTTGTCTTCCTGGCATGTTTATGAAAGTGAACAGAACAATAAGTGACTGTTTTACCCAGTCGTCACACATCAAGTGAGGGAGTTAGGTACTCTCAAGGCTGTGCAGAACTGGGTCCTTTGGCCATCAGACAGTAAAACTAGTGCTTCCATGTTACCTACACCTGTTTAGCTCAGATTTGGTTTCCACTCAACCCTGTGGCAAATATCTGGCCCATTAACTTCAAAAACCATCAAAAAAGACAGTGTGGGAAGTACTATAACAAATCACTTTCCAATCATATAACCAGCCTATTGTTTGTTTTCTGTATAAACTGACTGGCATCATTTGAGTCTTAAAGGTCATTTAAACAGTAATGAATGTCACACAACAATAAAGTAGGTTATTAACCATCTACATCCGAGTGATGAAAAGAATCATGAATCACTAACAAATAAACTTTAGTCAGTCTCATTAAATACTAATGCTTTAGTTTTATAGAGCAGTACTGTAAGGCCAGGCTTCACAGCGCGTTAGGATTTCTGATCGGCCCAAAAATCCCTGACACTGTGTCATGCAGGGTTCCTGTGGGGTCTTAAAAAATCTTAAAAGTCTTGAATTTCAAAATCTGAATTTAATACCATTAGAAGGTCTTTAAAGGTATTTAATTTGATATTGTAGGTCTTAAGTTATGTTACCATAAACTTGTCGGGTGTTTAAATGTGTCCAAGCAGCAAAGAAAGGAACGTTAGCCGACTCAGTTCCACCTGTTTCAACCTGACAATTTATACTGAAATTAGGAGTCAATTATCACTAACTTTGTAGTAATGATTTGGAACTGTGAGAGTCGAGGCGTTGGAGCAAATCAATACATTTTCCTAAATTCTAGGAGTCACAAATATTTACCTGTAGGTGAGTGAAATGGGCATTAAATTCTGTTCTACGTAGTCTTAAAAAGTCTTAAATTTAACTTGTAGAAGCCTGTAGGAACCCTGTTAATGGTACAACACACTCCTCCAGACAAAGTTTACAGCCTTTTCATCAGTTCAGAAATAATTTTGCATATTATGTGTTTGGAAATTTGTACCTTTCCTTCACATGGACTTTAGCCTCCTGAGACCCAGCAATGCATTTTTGTCCTCTGTAGGGGACAAAAGTTTGATAATTTTACTTCAAAAAATTGTATCCATTGCAAAGGATATCCCATTAAAAAATAAATAAATACATAAAAGTAATTTTGAAAAATAGACCCGATTAAACTGTTGCATTGTACAGTTTCCAATCAGAACAAATGTTTAATGTAAAAAAGCTAAAATTTTCACTTTCCTGGGTCTCAAGAGGTTAGAGTTGAGTCCTGAACATTAAGGTTGTGTTTTCAGCAGCTATGGAAAGAAGTCAGCTCAGTCACATGTGGAGAGGCTACAAGCATTTAAATACCTGTCCTCTTAAACTTTTTCACCCCCGCCTTCATGTTTGTTTGCACCTGCTCTGACTGACCCAGTCGATGGCTGTGCTCTAGTTGAGGCCTTATGCAGGTTAAGCTGTTTAGATGCACCTAACATGTCCTGGGATTGAATAGCCTGGCTGCTTCAAATAAACCTATTAACAGAACATTCCTGTCCACCTGTGTCGTCCAGCACTGAAAACTTCACAACAAACATAGACCTAGTTTGTCCTACTTGGACTTATTCTGAGTTATATTTAACCGTGAGCACTGTAGGGGTCAATAAATACAACTCTCTAGTCTGTAAACAACTGCAAGTGGCTCCGGAGGAAAAAAAGCTCAAAGTATCTTGAGATTTGAAAGTATATGATAATATGATATAGTCATTTTTATCTGGAGCTAATTTCTGGCCAAAACCTAACAGACAAACAAAAAATGGTTTACAAATGCACTTCAGTTTACAAACAAATATGATACATGATTAGAAAAGTAATTTACTTGTACCTAACAAACAGACATCATTCTAACACATCATGTTTCAGAAGCAACTACATGGATTACATGTACAAAAAATGTATATATCTCAAAAAAACACACAAAATGTGACTTTTGGTACAGTGTTTGATTTTTTTCTTTCCACACTTTTCTCACAAATAGCCTGAGTAATTTATCACCTCAACAGCAAGTCAGTTTAATTTAAGGCTGCTGTTATTATGCAGACTTCCATAAAGCACAGTTCTGAGTAGTAGAAATAATAATAATAATAATAATAATGATAACAATTATTATTATTATTATCCAAACATGTATGCTGGGTTAATTCTTCTGTTAGTGACTTGATCTGGTGTTGATCCTCACTTCTCCTAATCGATGCCCTCTATTGCATTAGGATGGGTTGAATGCAAAGAAGAAATGTCCCTGCAAGGAACTCAAATTACACCTGTTTTAAGTTCATTTTCAAGCATTATATGGATCACCTGAATTTTTCCTGTATGTTTGGGCTATTTTGGGTTATACTGTTACATTGACTTGTGCTCCACCTGCTGTTGGTAAATTCCTCAGAACTTTAGTGACAAAGTCATCTGGGCAACAACAATGGAAAGACTGCCAAAATCACATAAGATTTGGGGGGTTGTACCTCTTGAGATGTACTTTTCCTGAAATATGATATATTAGAAATATATTGTGGTTTTTGATTCATTTTTTTTAAACCACATTGTGTATGTTAGTGAATCGCAGCATAGTTGTAAAACGTGCATTTTACAAGTAAATTATCTCTATATTTATTGGGTCAACCTTCCTTTACATTCCCTAATTGCTAACTATTAATCCTGTAAATAAAAGGTAAATTACACTATATTGTTTGGTAATTATCTCAAGTAAATGTCTATGTTAATACAGAGAAACTACAGTTGAAATACTAGGGAAAACTAAGCTAATTACAGTGTAGCTGTGACCACTGTAGGATGTAGTAACTTATATATAATTATGTTGTTTCTATTAAAATGGGTGATCAGTTATGAGAAACACCACTTCTATTCCATATCAATTCAAGTTTCTCAAGTTAAAGTTTTAATTAATTGAGATTGAGTGAATGGAGGTTTTTGTTTGACAGTCCTTATATGGTCTAACTAACTAACCAACATCGTACCATATTGTACCATGTATTCACTGGTTAAACGCTTGATAATTGGAGGACTGGAAAAGGAAGGATTTCCATGACCGTATTTTTCAGACTATAAGTCATTCCAGAGTATAAGTTGCACCAGTCAAAAAATTAATCATGAAGAAGAAAAAAACATATATAACGCACTGGACTATAAGTCGCATTTTTGGGGGAAATTTATTTTACAAAATCCGAGTTCAAGAACAGACATTTTATCTTGAAAGACATGTTATAATAATAACAGTAGACTGAATAGGTGGATGGTATGTTAATATAACTACATTAACAGTTATTCAGATACACTATAGCATAAAGAACATAACAGAGAGGATAAACAGGAGGGAAAAAAATAACAAAATTGTGAGTCCAAAAAGCAAGATGCCATTAGTTGTCACAAGCCTAGAGCACCCTCTCGCAGCTGTAGGTAATGTTTACTCCTCGGTCATGTCAGTCAGTGTAAATTAACATTTAAGAACATGTGAAATTATATATTTTAATATCTACAAGTTGCACCTGAGTATAAATTGCAGGACCAGCCAAACTATGAAAAAAAAGTGCAACTTGTAATCCGGAAAATACAGTAATTGATCTGATCTGCAAAATGCTAATACAGTCAAAAAGACAGGATTATTCCTAATAGTCTACTGATGTTTATCTTCGTCAGTCTGCTTCCTGTGTGTATTCACTCTAGTTTGTGTGTATGTGGGCATTTACTAACCAGTCCTCTGTCTTCTGCAGGACAACACTAACCTCTACATGGTGATGGAATATGTACCAGGTGGAGAGATGTTCTCCCATCTACGGAGAATTGGCAGATTTAGGTTAGTCTGTCTGTGTAGTGGAGCACAGAAGGATTTGATCCAGAATTAAATGAACCCTCATATATTCTTCTGTATCGTTATGAATGACTTTGACCTGTTCAGTTTTAATCCTCCTGCCACATTTTTCTATTGTTTACTGTGTGCTCCAGCAATCAGCTCTTTTTCTGTCCATTTCACCATGTTTGTACAGCGAGCCTCATGCTCGATTCTACGCTGCTCAGATCGTTCTGACCTTTGAATACCTGCACGCTTTGGACCTGATCTACAGAGACCTGAAACCTGAAAACCTGCTCATAGATCAACAGGGCTACATACAGGTAAAAAACACCCCATGTACCTGGGACAAATTTAGATAGATGGGTAAAGCAGCTAGCATTAGCCGGTTTGATGGCGTTTGCTGTTGATGCAATGTCATATTTCAAGCATGTTAGCTTCATTCAACGTACGAAGCTTAAGAGCTGTGGTGCCAGCCTGTCTGAAGGAGTTCAGACTGAACACAGGATAGAAGATGTCCGTTATATACATATATAATGGGTAATAGACCATAGGTGTCAAACATGGAGCCCAGGGGCCAAAACCAGCCTGCCAAAGGCTCTGATTCAGCCCATGGGATGAATTCATGAAATGCAAAAATTACACTGAAGATATTAACAATCAAGGATGTTAAAATCATTTTAGGTCTGTTCAATCTAAATTGGGTCGAACCAGTAAAATACATATTCATAATGACCTATGAATAATGAAAATAAAAAAAAACAAACAAAAAAAAAACATTCTTTGTTTTTGTGTAAAAATAAATAAATAAATAAAATTACCCCAAAATGTTTACAGACCAGCCTTTTACAAAAACTTTGAATAACCCGAACAAATATGAGCAATTTGAAATGTCATTTCCCCCTTGAACACTTACTAGGAACAGTTCATATTTATGTTACTAGTTGTACCCATGGAACATGTTGTTTTTCCCAGTGTGTCGTTTCTTTTTTCAGTGGCTAAAATTGTCACTACTTTGGCAAACTTCAAAAAATAAACTGTGAGAATTTATTATTTTTATAATTTTTATTTTGTTTTAAAATTTTTAAAAATTAAAGAAATGAACAAAAAATAAAACAAAATGAGAAATAAAAAATAAATTAAAAATTCAAAGCAATTTTAAAAAAAGTACTTAAAAAGAAAAAAGAAAGAAAATGTATTATTTAATCCTCTTGCCTAGGTTGGCCTCACCTCCACCTATCACAGCCTCTTTTAGATTTGAAACCCTGTTCTAATTATTGTCTAATCACGTCTTCAGTGATATTACCAAGTGTCAAAACTTGTCATTAAGGATACGGGGGAGGGTCGTCAAATGTTATCTTTATGGGGGAAAGAGTTAAGAGAAGTATGTGGAATTTTACCAATATTCTGCCTGTTACTAAATGTGTTGTATATTTGTAGAGCCACCATGATCTGTAAATTGTGATGCATATGTATAAATGATAAACTAAAGCATAATATTATTAAAATTGTACTTTTTTTTTTTTTTTTAATTTCAGGTTCATATTTGTTCATCTTATGTTCAAGTACAGTTTGTAGATTTAAACATTTTCATTATGTAATTTGACTTTTTTCACCCAGAAACATAGAGAAAAGTTTGGATTTTACATAAAATATCAGTTCTTATCCTTTTATGTATTTTATTTTACTGCTCGGGTCCACTTTGTAACATTTTAGGCTTTATGTGGCCCTGAACCAAAACGAGTCTGACGTCCCTATAGCTCAGTTAACAGCTACAAGTGTACTAGCGACATAAGAAGTTAACAAAATAACACAAATGAAATACATGCCATTTTTCAGAAGAATTTTACCACAGTTGCATCTTTAGTTGTGTTGTAAAATCCTACTGAAATGTAGTTTCTTTCTTATTAATGACCCTTCAACTGTCCTGTAAACTGCACTACCTTAAATATTTACCGCTTAAGGTCCAGTTTGTAATATTTATTTGTATTTAGGCAGATATGATTGCATAAATGTGTATCGTTATGTGACAATTAACATTGTGTTTTCATTACCTTAGAATGAGCCGTTGATGTCTATAGACAGAGTGGGCTGTCTTGAGCTCACCATGTTTTTAATGTGACCCAGAACTTATTGCCATTTATTTTTGCATTTTATAGCAGGCAGCATTCAGCATTAATGTGCAACGCTGTCACCTACTGTGCAGAGTTCATACAGGTGCTTGAAATCCCTGAAAATGCTTGAATTTTAATGTTGTATTTTTAAGGTATGAAAAGTGCTTGAAATTTACTCTATCTGCTTGAAAGTACTTGCAATTACAACTCTGCAATGTGATTTATTTATGTTTAATATTAACTCTGCCAGGATAGATGTCAAGTCAGAATTAATTACAGAGAGGTGATACATTTTAAAAGATACAATTTTTGACAAAAAAGAACATTTCCAGGTGCTCTCAAGTCGACCAGGTACATTTTTATCCTAATCTTTTGCTATGTGCTAGTGTATCTGAAGAACACTAAGTGTCTTCCTTTTTTTGGATAAACTTTATTCTACTATAAATTTTTTTAAACATTTTTAGATGTTTATAGCACAATACCATGTATATCATTGTGATTAAAAAGTGAAAAAAAAAAAAAAAATCAGGACTATATGTATTGCTGTAGGTTTGTATTTAACCCCATCAGTAAGGTACTATGCTGAGAAAATTTGAAAATGACCTTAAAAGTGCTTGAACAGTAACTGATTATGACTATTAATATCCCCTTATTTAAAAAGTCCAGAAAAGAGGCCAAACACTGACTCTAAGGTGGGCCTTTCACATTTTTCTGGCCACTGTGAGTGAGGGAGAGGTGATTTAGATGGCTTCAGTCTGCCAGACTGCGCTAAATATTACATGTTGAACTTGCAAGTTGGTGAGCACACCAGTGCTATTATTAAAATGAAGGGTATTGACAGTGAAAATAAGTAAATATAAAAAATATATATACGACCATTATAACTTCAAATCTGTGCATTTATGACTACATTCAAACTGATGAATGTCTGAGATTCATGCATCAAAATTAACCATGGGCTTGATGGAGCACAAATGCAGCTGTTGGTAGCGTCCTGCTATTGTAATGCAAACTCTGCTGCCCCCCAGTGGTAGAATGTCAAATGGTGAATGAGTTTTACTTCTGCCTGGGAAGTTTTCCTGTCTTTGTCTTCCCTAGATCTTCAAACTGCTTGGTCTGTAAAGAGGTGTTTCACGTACAAAGAACATAGTCTGAATAAGGTGTGTCGCTCTGTTGCTCACTATTTCTCACTGACATTTTTATTCTTGTGGCAGGTGACAGATTTTGGCTTTGCCAAACGTGTAAAGGGCCGGACCTGGACACTGTGTGGCACCCCAGAATATCTGGCACCAGAGATTATTCTCAGCAAGGTGAGCCATCATTGCTCTTGGTTTTATTCCTGTGAAGGGTCAGAATGAGGAATTTTAATGGGGTAACTTTAGCGACATACCCTAATCCTTGCAGATGGAATATTTACACATTTAAATCTTAATGACCTTTTCCTTCCACTGTGTTTTTTCTTTCTCTTCACCAGGGATATAACAAGGCAGTCGACTGGTGGGCGCTTGGTGTACTCGTCTATGAGATGGCAGCTGGCTACCCTCCCTTCTTTGCTGACCAGCCTATTCAGATCTATGAAAAGATCGTATCAGGGAAGGTGAGTCTGACTCTCAGATTATCATTTTCTAACATTTGATGATAGATTAAAATGTTTATTTTAATTCTTTCTTCCATAAAGACAACATTTGATGATCTTCTCCCCCTCCCGTACCCTTTATGACGAGTTTTGACACCTCTGTTACATCACTAATGACATGATTTGACGACCATTAGAACAGGTTGCTTTTAAATGTAACATGCAATGATAGGTTGACATGACCACAACCTATACTAGGATAACCAATAGGATTAAATGATAAATTTTCTTTATTTTTTTTCTTTATTTCATTTTTTTTCTTTATTTTTTTATTTTTATTATTTGTTTAATTATTTATAATATAATACAATATTTAGAATTTTTTGTTTGTTTTTTTATTTTTCATTTTGGGTTTTTTGGGGGGTTTTTTCTTTGTAAAAAATTTCAAATTATAATAATAATACATTGTCTCTGTCCAAAGTTTGCCGAAGTAGTGACAATTGTTGTCATTGGAAAAAGAAACAACACACTGAAAAAACAAAATGTTCCATAAGTAGCTCCAGTAACATATATATGGCTTGTTTTTAGTAGGCGTCGAAGGGAAAAGAGTTAAATGTTTTTTTGCATTCTTCTTGTTTAGCCCTCAGTTTAAGCCTTCATTGCTTTGACAGACAAGTGTTTATTCCCATCCTTTTACTCATGACTTACAAACTGTTGCTTTTGCCTATTTATGCATCCATGCCAGCAATAGACAAATACCAGAGGGATTATATTTTTGGGTTTCAATCCACTCATGTGTTGGGTTGAATCTTGTGAATGTGATATCTCCACAATAGGTTGATGGGATTTATTCATATTTGGCACAAATATGCACTTGGGTTGAAGAGTGAGCTGA
Organism: Fowleria isostigma; assembly: GCA_029814645.1. Classification (NCBI taxonomy): domain Eukaryota; kingdom Metazoa; phylum Chordata; class Actinopteri; order Kurtiformes; family Apogonidae; genus Fowleria; species Fowleria isostigma. The sequence goes on along the minus strand of JAPTGZ010000001.1, from coordinate 20,928,847 downwards.
ATAGAATTTGGATAAAATTTTACACAAAAATGGAAACGACAGCGATGTGAGGACATTTTAGGTCTAACAAGTCAACAGTCGCTTTCAAAAAACACACTTAATACCATATTTTTGGTTCTTTCAAAATCTATATTTTGTAGAAGTCTGGAAAGACTCTGGAAAGAGATCAGAAGACCCTGTTACAAAGCATCACACACGCTGTTAGAACATGGCTGCAGGCGTAAAAGTGAAAACGAGTACGTATAGAGATTTTTATATACAGTCATCACAATGGTCTGATTCTTTATTAATAGGACAATGTGAATATTAGTGGTTTTGAGAGAATATAAATTCAGACATATGCAGAAAAGGTGTTATGGTGCACTTGTTTGTACCGAACCATTTCAGTTTGGAGCCCTCAATACAATATGGAGGTGTACCAAACAAATATTCGTACATGTGTTATGGGAAGAACACAAACCTTGGAACCTTAAGCTTCCACAAGAACCTTGAAGTAGAACGCTCACAGTATGAGCAGGGTGGTCACAAGTGGAACCCATGTACAATATTCAATATCCGAGATCAGTCTTTCTCAAAAGGGGGTACTTGGAAGAAGCCCAGGGGGTACTTGAAATTTTTTGGGTAAAAACCATGAAATAGGTCATCATGTACCAAATACTAAATAAATAATAAGAATTAATGCTGAAATCTAAAACACAAGAAATAGATTGATAATAGTTCATAATAGTTTAATTATCAATTATCTTGTTTAAGCTTTAGTCACATTTTAAGAGCATTTCTATTTTAGATTAAAACGAGTTTAAGTAATAAGTCATTATTTTTTGTTGATGAAAGGTTCATTTATTCATTAATGACCAATTTATTTATTTTTCTTGTCAATGATAGAGGGCACTTTACAGGTTATATTTTCCACACAAAATGTACTTATAAAAATTGATTATTTTTTTTATATTATAGTTAAATATATTATTTGTTTACAAAGTTTTGAAAATATAAACAGACACCTTTGGCACAGGAACAAATTTCACCTAATTTTTTTCAGTCAGAAATGCTGAAGAGAGTTGGGGGTACTTGGATAAAAAAGTATATTTCAAGGGGTACTCCACTCTAAAAAGTTTGAGAACCACTGTCCTAGATGGACGTCTAAGTGGTACACGCATCATCCACATGCTGAACATGAGGGGGATAGCAATCCATGATTGTTGGAGCGGTGAAACTGAAGACACTTTGCTATTCCTCTAATTCTCTGGACCCACTCCACTGCTGTATGGGCCCCCCTGGGAATACTGGCCCCCATTTGTCATGTTTGCCCCCCTTCACAGTGCCCCAGGTTATGTCAATGGAGAGAGACAAGTCAACAAAACAAGAGCGGTGTGCTGGCATTGATTTGTGAAAATTGGTTATATTTTTAAAGTTTTTTAAGATAAAATTGGTCTTCTTCACTGTACCAAAAACATACTAAACAAGTTTTTTTTTTGTACCATTACACCCCCTAATATATTTCTGTGTGAAATTTTGTAAAATAGCCCAAACTATCTGGTAATGTACTGATCAGTCATACAGTCTCTAAACATGCTCATTTTACATGGATGTAGATCCATACTGACATTCAGGCTTTATTCCTCGCATGTTTGCATGCAATGCAAGGCACAGGGGACTATTGTTCGCCAGACTGACTTATGACTTATCCAAAAACTTCGGCAAAAAATGCACCCCAGAGCATCGGAAATGGGCCAAAACATATTATTACAAAAATGTGCAGCCTGGTCTTCAAAGCTGTGCTATTATCTGGATTGACATTCCAATGTACTGATTTAGTTAAAGTTGCAAAAAACCGAAATGAATTGGGCCGTTTTAAGTGTACCATTCCCACACGATTGATGCTAAAATTATTCTGAAATATGACAAATGTGTGGCCTGGTCCAAAGATTTTATATGTAACACGTCGTAACAATATCTTGTACAGTTTCTGCACAAGAACACCATACCAAACCCTGTTCAGATACAATGAGAACAGAGTGCTGACAGCTGATTGGCTTAAATTGTCCTCACTCTAATTTAATCTCACATTTTTGGGGTTTCAGCAACAATTTATGCGTCAAAATTTAAAATAAATATATATATATATATATTTTGTTTCAAAAACTATTCACATTCTATTCTTAAAACATTTGTTTTTTTGATGCACATGCCTCTAAGAGCACAGAGTGCTGTTTTTTCTCTCATTCACTCCAATGTTACTCAGACCCAGTCTTCATAACCAGTCTGTCTTTGGTACTATTTCTTGCTTTTTCATCGCACATAGCCACAAGTCTACCAACTTGGCAAGAGGCAAACACACGGGTTACATTTACTTCAGGAAATGTAGGAAGGTCTAGTCATGATGTCAGTGCTATGGAAACATCTTGCAAGAACACATTTCCTATCTCATATTTCTATATCTATAGATATAAAAATTTCAACTTTACTGATTTATGAAGGCATAGAACCATTGAAATTAAAAATGAACTGTCTTGAGTCAGTTTCATTTTTTTTTCTAAATACCTTTACCAAAAACAGTTCTATACACAATATTTAATTAGACTGCCTTCAGCTTTGATTACAAGACACATTTATTGTGGCATAAATAATGTGACACAATGCCTATACAGTGTCACAATAAATGCCAAAACATTTATTTCCATCCAGTTGTGTGAATTTTTCTCCATGATTTTATTGATGAAAGGAGAGCCAGACCGCTTTGTAAAATCTTCTCTGGCGTTCAGGTCTGGACTCTGTGGTGGCTAATACATGTGTGAAAATGGTGTCTCACGCTCCCTGAACCAGTATTTCACAAGCCTTATGAGTCTTGGCATTGTCCCATCTTTATGCTCTCTATCAAACTGATGGTTGTTTCAGGAATGAGAAGCGAATCACTGTATCAGTTAGGGTTAAGGAACTTGTTGCAGCTAAGACATAGATCACAGTTAAATCCAGGCAGGGATGTTTTTTGGCCAGGGTGTGTAGATAGTTATGCTGTTACTCAGACTGTTGGAGCCATTATGTAGTTTGTACTGCACAGCACTTTGTGATAAAGCGCTCTGCTCCTGAAACTTTCTCGAGGCATCAATGCACTACCGGTGTTAGCACATATTTGTGTTTAATAGTAGATAATAAGCAGAATGTACTTAAGACTTCTAATCACAGCAGAGCAGAACATTAGTCATACTGATTCATTTAACACCAACTACGTTTGTTATGATAAATAGCATCACTAGTTGCACTTTGTTCCATGTTGGACTGAAGGCAGACTGGATGCTACAGTGACGCTAGTTTCACCCTAGAGTTTCAACATGGTTTAATGAACAAGCAAGTTTGGATGCTGACTGCTGTAGCTAACTGGCACGAAAGTAAATTGACATCTCTGGCATAACATTAGGTCTTGCTTTATTTTTACCCATCGTCCGAGGGGCTTTGTAATAATTTTTTCATCTGTCTGTCCATTCATCAACATAATCATATTTTCTGAAACATGCATTGAGATATCTGCACCACCTTTATACTGTGGATACATGTTGGCATGGAGCAGAAGCCTATTGACAATAGGTCATCTTGACCTACTTTTTCAAGGTCAAATGGCCTTGTGCAGTTATAATACGTGAGTACTTTCAAATATAAATATGTATGCAATAAGTTTTACACAAAGACAATCTAGTCTAAATTATAAGGCAGTAAATTTCAACAGAATCTTGGACTATAATTGTTTAAAGGGTATTAAAAGTACAAGGCACATTATGGGTTTTGTTTCGTTATTGCTTTTTACATTAGAAATATTAGTTAGCTCCTTTTATTACTTGGTCCGTAAAATATCTGAAAATAGGGGGAAAGAAGAATCCCTTGATGTGTTGTGTTTGTTTGTTTTTTTTACATAAACAGCTTGCCTAAAACATTACCTTAGAAGTTAAAGGGAAAGTATGTATCATTTTCTGGAAAAATACAATATGTAGTAGACCCATACAATACTATTGCTTCTAAATCAGCACATGTGAACTTCTGTCATTATATGGTGGTGTATTTACTCACAGACACCCCTCCCTCTGCTTGTATTTTTTTTATTTTCCCTCTTGCTTTGCTGTGTTTAGGACATTTCTGTGGAGTTCTACCGTCACCCAATGACAGTATTGGACAGTGGCGGCTCATCAATAGAGGGCGCTAGGGTGCCACTCCACAAGTCTCACATGAAAAAGAAGACAATTGGAAAAATCTAAAGTTATTTTACAAAACTATTACCGTGTATAATCTGCATTCAGATATAGTATTAAAATGTTTTCAGTCATTTAGTGAGCAGTCAAGCCACATGTTTTCTGTTTGGAGTGCAAAAATCTGTATTTGTGGTCTTTCCATTTATCCTGTTGTTAGAAATTGTGTGAGTGCAGTAGACTTCCTCCAATACAAGAGACAGGAGAGCTTTGTGAGCAAAAAATTATGCCCAAGCACCATTCACAGGGGTAAGCATTACATCCTGAAAAAAATCAAGACCTTCTCAGAAATGGAATCAGTGAATAGGTCTGTAAGTAAGCAGGGGTGTGCATTGGTAAAAATCTGGCAACACAATACAAATCACAATACGATATATCACAATACTGTTAACAAGGCCATATTTTTTTGTTTGCTTTGTTTTGTTTTTTTTAAAGATCATTTTCTGGGAAAATTGAATTACGCCAGAAATATTCACAGATACGAGACACATTTTTATTTGATCAGAACAGGATTTAAACTTTCCTCTGTAAAAAACTTAAAGTGCAGTATTTGAATAAATACAGTTTTAACATCTGGCATTACCAGTGCAATGAACGCGCACAAAAAATAAAATAAATAAAATAAGGTTTTACAGACATTACAGTTTAAGATCCTGTTCAAATGTTCATATTCTATTAACTGTAAAAAGGATGCAAAGTTATCAATTTAAAAAAGCTACATGAATGACCTACAAAATCACAATACTACTTTTGTAATACCCATTCCCTCAATTTCTTGTGCTTCAGCAGATTTCATGTATAACTAGGGGTGCAAGAAAATATTTCTATTTCATTTCATGATACCAATAGAGTATTGTGAAACAAATATCACAATATATTGCAAAAGTGACAATTTGTTACTAACTCTGATGCAATTTTAGTTGTCACATTGATTTTCTATTTTTTAATGCTATGAAATCCACCTACACAACCTTAACCTCTGCTCTAAATGCATTGTCCGTTCTATCAGTGGGAAAGACACTTGTCAGGGACATGCCTGACTTTAACAATACAGTCATAGAAAAATGCGTGTGTTTGAAGGATAGACAGGTGAAATTTACATATAAAAAATACATGACTAAAACTAAATACTGTGTATTTTTATTTTAAGTGAAATTTATATTTCAAAGTAGTGGTGCATGTACTTTGGTGTAACCTAATGGAGGTATGTGGATATGATGCAGCTGAAAACTGACTTGGGTACTGCGCCCCACTAAAAAAATAATTTCACCAGCTGCCACTGGTATTGTAGTGTATACAGGTGAAACAATATGAAAACAAACTTCACATTCACTCTGCTCTTCTCTGTTGCTGCACCCACTTATAGTGCTGTGCAGTTCTGTCTGAGAGACAAAACTCTGGGCAAAGCATAAGGCTAGATACTTTCTCAGTCTGTCTATACTGGGTGCATGTTTACC
>JAPTGZ010000001.1:20888641-20899228 GCA_029814645.1 Fowleria isostigma | reverse complement strand
ACGTTGTCCTATAAATAACTATGATAGCTTTTAGAAATAAACTCAATTTTAATGATCAACCTGCGAGGTTGGACACGTTAAATTATGAATGGTGACACATGTATTTCACAGTTACTCTGACCATGCGTCTTCATCCTGTCCACTCCGCTGTAGCGTCTTACGATGGTCTTGTTGTGGACAGTAACAACCCTTTTTGCATCCTTGTTCATATTTATCGCTGCTATCATCCTTATATTATTTTCCTCCTTCTTTATGTAATGAATCGAAGATTTATTTATTCCGTAATGGTGCCTAAAGCCGCGGAACTTCTATCTTCCTTCAGTATGTCCAGGTCCGATTCATAAACAGGTTGAAACTCTGAGTCTGTTAACCCTGAGTTTCCCTCATTTCAAGGTAAATGTCAATTTTTTGTATAATATTAGAGATGCAGACACTTGAATAACTGTATGTAGGGCAGTCAGAAAAGTGTGCATCATTTATCATTCATCTGTAATATTATTGTGAGTCAAAGGACTACATTTAAACTTACGCATTGACCCAAGCACCAATGTTCTTCCACGCCATCTCCCTCTCTTTTGCAGCTGCTTTGTGTTGCGCTGTTTTCAAAAAACATGTTAAAATTTTCTGTGTGAGTTCATTCAAATTTCCAGTTCTAGCAGATGAAAAACGCAGCCCTCCTCTTTCCCGTTGCCATGGTGACTCATTGAATTGGCGCTCCAGTGATGTGGTCTTTTTTTACTGGTGGTTCATGCGCTTAACTCCAGGTGAAACTACTCTGAGTTGATCAAACTAACTCAAATCAGCTTCTGGAACCAAAAACTCAGAGTTTCTATCTCAGAGTAGATCAACTCAGAGTGAGGGTTAGACTCATAGTTTGTTGAAAGTGCTTCATGAAACGGACCCCTGGACTCACGGCTCAGAGGAGATTGATTGACAATCCGGACACAGAACACGATGCACATTCATACACTGTAAAAAAAAAAAAACATGCAAAATTGGACTAAAAAAATCCGCGAAACAGCAAGACCGTGAAAAATGAACTGCGATATAGTGAGGGACCATTGTATTAACAAAATGTATACTTCCTAGTGGCCACTGTCAATGTCCTATCACAATATTTTGCCAAAATGCTTTTTATCCATTAACACTTTTCTGGGCAAGTGACTATTTTTTGTCATTTCCACATATATTATAAGATAGTGACAGCAACAGTTACACTGAGGACAGTCAGTCAACAATCTCAGGTCCAATGTGGTCTACACAGTCTGTAAGGTCCACCTCTGCATGAACAGTGAGTGTACCTGCTTTGTTTAGGTACCATAAAGTAAAGTAATGGTACTAATGAAAGTAATGATGTTCAAAGGGATAATGTGGATGTTGACAGGTGTCTGGATTAGCACTTATGTTGGTCTAATATTCCAAAAATGCATGTTCCTTTCATATTACATATGTTTTTCTTGTATTTTTTTTTTTTTTTACATATACTTCTTGGAGAAATAAAAAATTTTGAAAAATGTTACAAAAGTAATAAAGTCTTGCTATGTCCTCCAATAATGCACTAAGGTTGAAATGTCAAATTTCAGAGTATTTCTATGAGTGCCCTATAAAGAGTTAAGAAACCGAAGTGGAAACACCAACAACAAAAATCATGAATTTTTTTTTTTTTAACATTCTCAAGAATATTAGCATATTGGTAGAAGGTTAATGGGAGTAAGTGAAATTAAAAATGTTTTAATGAAAAAGTCTGTGTGTCTGAATGTGTGACCAATAGGGAGACTGCAACATTCACTGAATTAATACAAGAAATAAACATAAAGGTGGAAACAATGAAACACCACCATGATGCTTCAGAAATAAATGAAAGGCAAAGGTTTCAGATCAAAGACTTAGTTCAGGGGTCAGAGGTTAAGGACAACTTCAGAAGTCTAACAAATTTATAAACCATGATGATCATGATTATGAGGAAATGTGAATTCTTAGTATTTGCACAGTCGTAACTGATGGAATATATAAATTCTCATGTTCTTTTGCTCTTTTTTTTGAAAGTGTGTTTAAATTTTGTGACAGATTTAGACAGAAACCAACCTCATACCCTATGAGGAAAGTTATAAAGTCTGTCCAGGTCTGGATTTGCGGTAAAGTGCTTCTTTAAAAGCATCTCTAAAGAGCCCATAAAAAATCAATAAGTCTACTGAAAAAGTCACAAAATTTTCAGCAGTGATTGTGACCCACAGAGTCAGTCAGTACATAAACATAGAGCATATATTATCCTCTGGAGAAGCCATTATATAGGATTTTGAGAAGTTGCAGACCAGGGTTTCAAATTGTTTGCATACAACTTTTTTGGAAAGCTTGCCTTGAATCCCTCCAATAGAGTAAATAGACTTAGGTCCACCCATAGAATGACAATACACTTATTTAAACACTTCAACAGCCACAGACAAAGAAGAAAAGAAAAGCATCTGCTGATCTAAAATATTTAAACTGATAATTCTATCAATCAATGCAAATAATTCAGGTAAAATGCAGTTTCTCAGTGTTTCATTGGACATTCAGAGACTCTGTAGTGAACATAAAACACAATCATCTTCAGCAACACTAATCTACCATTAAAACCTGTGCAGTTTGATAAATGTCAGTGGTTCTAAACACTTGTTTTTACCTTCAATTACTGATATATTTTGTTGATCAGTGAATTTTTGTGGGCTTATGTCAATGTCTACCTGATCAGTAGATTAAATGAAAGAACATTGCAAAAGATAAAAAATAAATAGTGATGAATCACTTTGGAAAGGTAAGTTGTAGAGAAAACTTTATTTCACCATTAAAAAATGTTGTTTGTCTTTAAGAGTTAAAAGAAAAGAACATTCTATTAATTTTGCAGCGTAACTTGAAACTAACATGCAATTCTGTTGTTAACTGTATCTCCTGCAGGTTTTGCTTTTAGCTAGTGTTGTCAAAGGATTGTAATTTTTAATCAGATCAATCACAGGGTTGCTGTGGATTATTTTGATTAATCATGATTAAATATTCTCAATTTTTCATTTATATTTATCGTGTTTTATTTTGCATGAGCCATCAAACTCAAGAAAGAAGGGAATATGTATGCACCTAATGTTGGGTTGCAGTTGGTAGAGTGGGTCGTCCAGTGATCAAAGGGTCGGTGGTTTGAACCCCACCTTCAACTGGCCACATGGCGAAGTGTCCTTAGGCAAGACATTGAACCCTAAATTGCTCCCAGTGAGGCCTGGTAGCACTTTGCATGGCAGCAGCCCCCACTGGTGTATGAGTGTGTGCGTGAAGGGGTGAATGTGAGGCTTGTATTGTAAAGCGTTTTGGGCACCATGAAAGTGTGGGAAAGAGCTATGTAAGTACAGATTATTAATGTGTTTATTAAACATCTTCAGCAGTTTCAACAGAACAACTTGAAACAACTGTTCTGTCTTGGGGTTTTTTTGTTCTCATATTTCCATCCAGAGGGCCAACGTGCTCTTTGGTGTCTGCCGTCTTTATAGGTTGGTTCTGCTGCCTGTCACTACCAGACTAACTGTCCATTTGCTCATGCGTGATGGTAACTCTACTTGGACAAACTGCTGGAAATGTGTTGCCAGAGACGTTCAGAGTCATTCTGCTCTGCTAATGGGTTAATTGCATTAAAATTTTTAATCAGCTTAATCATATGATGGAATAATCCGTGTTAATAAGTTAATTTTGACAGCCCTAATTTTAACACATAGAAGTTACAGATGACCTGTTGTCTGTCTTAGATGTCTGAAGACTGAGGAGTTCAGCAGGAGCCCGGTGGACTGGACAGTATCTGACGTGGTCAGTTATTTCACAGCCGCAGGTTTCCCAGAGCAGGCTGCTGCCTTCAGGACCCAGGTAAGAGTGCACCTCCTCTTTCATCCACCGGGTGGCAGCAGACACAGGCCTAATGGATGTAATGTAGCCATTGAAACCTACTAATGTTTCTCTACAGATACTTAGCTAACTACAATACCCACACTGCTTTGCTCTCTTCATTAGGAAATCGATGGAAAGTCTCTTCTCCTCATGCAGCGTAATGATGTTTTGACTGGCCTGTCAATCCGACTTGGTCCCGCCCTCAAGATCTATGAGCGTCACGTAAAGGTTCTGCAGAAAACACACTTTGAGGATGATGACTGCTAACAGCATATACATGAGACACTCACAGACTGTTATTTCTATTTAGCGCAAATATTCATATATAACTGCATGCATATTATACAATACACTTTTCATCTCATGTCAAACACACACACACACACACACACACACACACACACACACACACACACTTTGTCTCTTCCTGCCGACTCTCTGTGACTGATGAGACTAATTTTCCTGGACAACATCTAAAGAGAGCACAAATGTCGGAGGGTCAAATTGAACTAATGACAAACATTTTCTGATGCAGACGTTCAAAACGTTCATTCACAAAGAAGATCAAGCACTTTTCAACTTCTCGATTAAACTGTGCAAGATGTTTTCTTTCTAAACCGATGCTGTTAATTAGTTCCTGCACATTTTGAAAGAGGCTGTGTGGGTTTTTTTGTGTTTTTTTATGTCTTTTTTCTTTGTCGAGGGGCCTTCCTCTCTTGTGAGACTTGTTTGTCCTTGTGCTGCATTCGGGTGCAGAGGCTTGACAAAAGAAAAGTGTACAGTGGCCGACAAGGGCCAAACACACTGCAACAGTAAGAGAAAACTGCTACAAACACACGTCTAAACCAAGTACTAATAGAGGAACATGGTGAAAATGAAACAAACACGCTGCAAGAAACAAAAACAAATGCATAATTAACAAATGCTCCGAAAATAGAGAATCAATGCAAAACACAAAGCGATGCAAACCAAGAAAACATCTGCAAACAAAAATTACTGCATAACCGATCACTACAATGGGGGTGCTCCAAACCTGCTAAGGGGTAGAGTTGTACAGTGATACATTTATAGACAACAGACCATAAAATATAATCAAATAAAAGTTGCATGACCGTGCTATGCTGTAACTTCAGTTTGTTCTCACTAGTGATGTGTGGCTCGATACTGAACTATCAATATGTCCGATATGTCTAGAATCAGTTCACGAATCAAAACATCAGTACTTTTGATACTTTGATCATTTGAGATAATGTATGTCAGGAACACAGAGGAAAGTGGCTAAACCATTGGGATCTTGTCCAACACAATTGGTGGGAATTACTTCTTCTTCCACCTGGGTAAGTGTGTACTGTGTCACGCTTCTCAGTCAGTCAAGTCTGACTCAGTCTGTAGAAAAAAATGGCAGAACGGAAAAGGATTCATGTGTGGAGCCAAGAAGATGATTAATATGCAAGTTTTCATTTTTATAGTAGTTCTTAATAATTAAACAAATAATGACTCATGTCTTGTATTTCTTATGAAGTTATGATTTGAAAAAGACTTTTTTTTTTTTTTTTTTTTTTTTTTATTTTTTTAAAAATTCTTTTTTTTTTTTTTTTTTTTTTTTTTAGATTTTCCAGACATTAAACCAACACCACTTAAGTTTTCAGCCTTCTAACTATATTTTCCAGGTCAGTGTGGTGATATAACTCACAATAAGTTCAATTACACTTTCATCATCACTCCACAACATCTGTGTCAGCTTTACTGGAACTAGATAAGTCGGTGTTGTGGGTAGATGGACAAAAAAACTGCAAAATTTGACTGCTTTACGATATACTGAAACATCACGTATTTGATGGGCGCATGTACAGTGTGTGACAGTGATGATCCTGTCGCTATGCCTCCGATTGATCATGTGCCCTGGCTACTTGGCCACAGGGATATCACTTTGGCCGACTGGTTAGCGCATGAGACTCTCACCCGGGAGTCTGGGGTTCGAAGCCCGTCTGGGCCCTCTTCATCGTTGCCACAAGTGCACACAGTGACCAGCAGGTATCGGAGTTTGGCATACCGGAGATAGAGTGTTTATACTTTATGGAATAAAACAGACGAGCTCCAGGGGAACAGTCACTTCCAAAAGAATTTTAAGGACTGTTGTGTCATAGCTTTTACCGAGACATGGCTCACCGAACAGAACCACAACTCCGAACTCACCGGAACCCCGGTCCGACTGAATCATAACAGGTAAAACCCAAGGAGGAGAGGCAGCTCTGTTATTATAACAGAACTAATCTGGACATCAGACATTCAACTGTTGTCGGTGTGATGGAGCCCTTTTTACCAGCACCAGGAGTTCCCACCCAGAGTTCCTACTGGGAGTTCCCTCCGGTGCCGATTCTAGAATCGGAATAAAACAAACGTTTTAAAAACAAACAAATTCCTGCCCCTCAAATTAAAGTTTTTGAAGTTTCAGGAGGTAGAGAAAAGGTAAATGAGCTTCACAACAATAGGAGACTTGGAGGAATTAGTAACACATTTTTAGTTTCACTTTCTAAAGGGAGACGCCGATTCACCGCTGTATGTCAGTAGAGAACACAGACTATCTCAGTGGAGGATACAAACTTTGTATTGGGTGATTTTAATGATGTCTCACTGATGGTGACCCTCGTACATTTCTATCAGTATGTGTCTTGTCTCGCCTCTGGAAGTTTACTGACATCAAATGTACAAGTAATTTTTTTTACAACAGTTGTTACAGACAATACCATTTATTGTCTTTAGGGGGACCCAGCGAGCAGAATTTTATCTAGTGTTGCTTTAAGTATATTTGTAGAAAGTATCGGATCGGTATCGCCAATATCAGCCTAAATTTTACTTGGTATTGGATTGTAAAAGAACATCACTAGTTCCCGCTGTAGTTGAAACCCTGTCAGTCAGCTGTTGTCTGTCTCGCTCCATCCTGCGTGTATCCTCCATTGAGCTGTTCTGCTGAGAGCGCCCCCTGCAGGTTTGGAGCACTTCTGTTGTAGTGACTGGTTATGCAGGGTTTTTCATTTGCAGATGTTTTCTTAGTTTGCATCACTTTGTGTTTTGCATCAAATCTCTATTTTCAGAGCATGTGATGATATTGCATTTGTTTTTGTTTCGTGTGGCATGTCTTTTTCATTTGCTCCAAGTTCCTTTTTTTTTTTTTACTTAGTTTTCATTAGATTTTCATTATTAACAGTACAATGCAATGTGTACAACTGAATACACTTCAACAGGTTTTCTTTCCTTTTTTTTCAACTGTACGTATGTGTACTTCTACTGACCTCCATAGGCGATAGAAGGTGGAAATGAAAAACAAACAAAAATAATAATTGTTATAAAGTAACACTCACAGTAAATAAATTGATAATGTCCACTCCAGAATATAAGGTTATTTACAAACCACCATAGATGATATAGGATGGAAATGAAAGAAAATAATAACAATCACAGCAGATAAATAGACAATGTCCACCACAATCCTCTTTTTTGTATCTCATTGAGACGTGTGTTTGAGTTTGTGAATTTGCATCGGTTCTGTACTTACTCTGTTTTCTCTAACTGTGACAGTTGCAGTGTGTTTGGCCCTTGTTGGCCACTGTACAATCGGACCACATTAAATACATTCCACAGTCAGAGGGGCTGGTTGAGATTCTCCTAAACTGCTACTGAACCATTGTAGACAGCTGTCATCTTTCAGAAAGCTACCTTATGTTGGAATAAAAACAACCTTCAAAGCAATAAGGTTATGATTCCCTGTGGATATCTGCTAGATTACTTAACGGCTCTGTGTAGCCTGGTCTCTCAGAGTGTTTTTTAATGTTTTTAAATAGGAGTATCTGTGATCTATTGCATCACCAGGCTACATGTAAAATGTAAACACACCAGATAACACAACTAAAATAAGCAGAACTATCAACTGTCAGATAATATGAAATATATATGGACATATATTGAACAGAAGACCAGTCAATGCATCTGCTTCCATTTATAAATTATTACTGAATCATTTATCTAACTGAAAGATGTTATCGCAGGGTAAAGCTGAGTCAATCAATCTACTAACCTCATACCACCAGCGTTTTTTAACTGTTTTTAACCATCGAACCTTGAAAATGAAATGCTGTCAGTCACACAGTTCACTGTCCAATCTTCCAGTGTCTTTATTTCATCCATTGTTTTAACTTGACTTCAGTTTGGTCATTTGTATTGTTATGTTTGCACTGTATTTGTTATGTATTTTGCATTTTCTGCACATGTTTAAATTGCATCTACTATTTCTTGGTGCATTTAGGCCTCCTCTACCTCTTTTCCTTCGTTTTCCACATGTTTGTTTGTTTTTTTTGTACTTTAACCCCAATTTAGTACATTTTAACATCTGAGCACCTTTTCCTAGAGGCAGCAAAAGGTATGTGTTTATATTGTTACTTTCCAGATCACTTCATCTTTGTTGTTTTTTGTTGGATCTCCAGAGGACAGCTGTGTTTAAGTTCAGATTGTTACAAAGGGAATGTACAGTATGTCTAAGCCCTTGTTGCTTGTCTCCTGTTGTTTGTGAAACGACAACTTTAGTAATAAAAGTGGAAACCAAAACATGACATTGCGTCCAATCTGAGTGTGTGTGGAAATTCAGATGCTTTTGTTTGCTGGTTGTTAAATTCAGGCTGATAAGACTTGTCTTTAATACTAAGTTATTAATAAAGTTGTAACCATATAGATCATTTAGCTATAATTAGGCCTTATCACAATTACTTCAGATAACTGCAGATATTTTATAAATCTTTAATATTTTCTCCATTCATTTTTATAAAGTCATGAAAGTAATGAATCACTGGTGCTGTTATAATAATTTCTATTTCCATCTATTTTCTTATCAGGGACTTATTTGTACATTTCAGAATAGGCTTATTTTTGTTAAATTGTATTTATTCCCAAAGACTTGAGGTGAACTTGCATTTTCTATTTATGTATTCAAATATCCAGTGCCAATAAATGGCTCCTCTCCCTCACTGGGTAAACTGTATGTGTATAAATAAACTTTTCTACTGCATGACTGGCAAAAAAGGAACAGAAGAGACAAATTGAATTCATATATTTGGATGCTTTTATGAAACTGGTCCTAAAAACAGGACAGAGGGATGAAAAATTCAAATATAGACTAGTGTTATGAAGCAAGTTTGGAAGCACTTTGGGTCCATTTTAAAAATAATTATTTACTGAGATAAAATAGAAACAACTTTTCAAATAACACACATATTATTTTCATATTATTTTATGGAAGGCAAGGCATAGCACACTCATTATGGTCTGTTAAAGTAGTTTTCTTTGCATCAGTTAGTCTAAAAATGTCAGGTCATGGTGACATTCACCTTTAACTTTTGTGCAAAAATCTCATGATATTCTGTAATAGTTACTGGGATAGAGAGTATATGTTTCAAGCAAAATGTGGCCCAACTGACAGATATATAGACCTTTTATAGATATTTCATGGAGGCATTAAAAAAGGACAACAGTGACTCTTTTTTGTTTGTTTGTTTGTATTTTTGTATTTGCATGAGCAAACAGTGTTTATGTGTCAACTCAATGGACCATTCAAGATTCTTTTTTTTTTTTTGTCCCACAAAATAGGGATATTTATGTCATTCGATATTTATAAAGGACAAACTACAAATTTGTTTAACAACATTCATATTTTTTTCTGAAGTGCATGACCAGACATGCATGTGTCAGTCTTTGTAGTAATATATATAAAACTGAAATATACAGCAAATGTGTAAACAGTATTTATAACAAAAGTGCATTTCAGAAAAAAATATGAATATTGTAGAATCTATATGGAATCATATGGACAGAGGAAAGGATAAAAGACCACAAAAGCCTCTGAAGGTGTGTAGTTTAACACAAGATTAGTTAAGAAGATCCAGACAGTCAATCAAAAAGAGAAAAACTCACTGAATCCAAATCACATTAAAGGAGCGATTTTTGCTTTTTTAAATGGAATTATTCATTTTAAAACATTTCCCTGTGGTCTACATAAACTGTAGATGCTATGCTTGGGTCTGAATTCTTCATTAATTCAACTCCACAGGTCCATCTTCAACCCTATTTCTGAGTAATGACACAAGAAATGTTGGTTTGAACACTGGCCCTTTAAATGTAAATGAGCCACTTCACATCCTACCCCCTCCAGGTTGTTG
The DNA here is from genome assembly GCA_029814645.1 of Fowleria isostigma. Taxonomy (NCBI): domain Eukaryota; kingdom Metazoa; phylum Chordata; class Actinopteri; order Kurtiformes; family Apogonidae; genus Fowleria; species Fowleria isostigma. Next base: position 20,889,119 of record JAPTGZ010000001.1, on the reverse strand, counting down.
ACCATGCTGCTCTGTCCTATTAAGTCACTTGTGTTCCTTAATGCAACCAACAACTCAAAATTTTAGGTAATGGGCTCAAAGTTTGGACATATATTCAGTATGAACTACAACCACTGCTGCTGACAAAATATTTTGTCATACTCAGAGAAGTGTTCATCAGAAGTCTTGACCTTATATGTGCAAATGTTGTGGCGTAACTAGTTATAGATGTAACAAATTAAGAGGGAATTAAAAAGTAGAAATTCACTCAATTTTGGCCAAAATAAATATAAAAATATCTCTGCAGCACCTGGAGGGTTCACATTCAAACTGTACAAACTATTAGGGTCCAAATACACAAATAAATGAACCAAAGACTAATAAAAACAAAATATGACCTCTTTCAAACAAGTCACTAGGAGCTAGTGTGTGTGTGTGTGTGTGTGTGTGTGTGTGTGTGTGTGTGTGTGTGTGTGTGTGTGTGTGTGTGTGTGTGTGT
>JAPTGZ010000001.1:20791337-20807168 GCA_029814645.1 Fowleria isostigma | reverse complement strand
GTCACTCGCCTGATCGTCCCAAGGCAAAGTCTTACGGCAGCGGCCACACATCATGGATTTCTGAGAGAGCATTGTACAGAATTCACCAATGAGTTGTGGATCCAGAATTTCTTAATGACCTGGTCAACATTTACTGAACTGTTATGTTATTGAACCTCTCATGGCACCAGACTTGTCATGCCTGTGACCAGTGAAAATGCGCAAAATGCATTTCAATTACACTTTTGTGCAATACTTCTATATCAAAACTTCTCAAAACTGCCTCATGAGAGCATAATAACTTTTTGTGTGATCTTTGATAGTTTTTGTGATATATCTGTTTCCATTACCAGTTTTCTATTGTGCAATTTGCATTTTGAACATTTCTGATGGTAATGGAAACCCAGCTTGAGAGACAGCTGTTTTGTTCGCTGTAGGGACATGATGGTCATTGGTTGAATGCATAAAATCATCCCACCCAAAACTCTCCCTAGGACATTCAGTGTCTCTGGGGGTGAATGGTTCAGTAGGCGGTCCAGGATGCTGGACTTCGGATGTTGGATTGGATGACCTGATCAAAAGAGTGGGTATTGGTCCAAGAGGCTGAACCTGTTTTGACTGACAGCAGCTGGGTTTCCATTACAGTTTTGCGCAAAATAAAAGCAATATTTCTCCAATTTTGACACAGTATAATTGCTATTTGTAGTTGTTTTCATTGAAGATTGTTTGGCTTCTGATGCATGAGTCTAGTAAAGTCTCGTCTATCTGTCTTGTGATATGTCGCAGTTCTTGCAGAGAGAGAGAGGTCTGTCCATTGCATAACTCGCAGCACTCTGCAGGCACGTCCCAAAGCAAAGTCCTTGGCAGCGGCCTCGCAGAATGGATTTCTGGGAGAGAACTGTACAGAATTAACCAACAAGTTGTGGATCCAGAATTTCCAAATGACCCGACCGACATTTAATGAACTGTTCTGTCATTGAACCTCTCATGACACTGGACTTGACATGGCTGTGACTAATGAAGTTGCGCAAAATGTGTTTCCGTGACACTTTTGCACGATACTTCTATATTGAAATGTCTCAAAAACTGCCTCATGAGAGCGTAAAAACTTTTTCACGATCTTTGACAGTTGTTGTGACATTTCTGTGTTTCCATCACCGGTTTTCTTTAGTGCAATTTACATTTTGTGCATTTCCGAGGGTAATGGAAACCCAGCTAATGATAGTGGAACATCCATCAGAGCATGTTGGAGCTCAGTCCCATAGGACATCAACGGAAGAGAGGTTGTTTGCCCAAGTGCCTTCTGAACTGATTTATTTCAAACTATGTGTGTTTCTAAGACATAGCTGGACAGTGCAACACTTCAGCTTTACTTTGGTGAAACAATATGCTCTACATCAGCTGAAGAGAAGCAGGGTCGTCATACACCTGCACATATGTGTTGTTGTGGTTTTATAGATGAAGCAGAACAGCCTCAATTAAGCATTACTTTTATTTTAAATTTCTTTGTGATAACACGACAAGTTTTATAATGGAGCCGTAAGATGAGCTTTACTTGTTTTAAAGACCAGCAGCTGCTAATGCACAGTACCGAACCAAATTAAAACAAAAAAAGTGTCACAATTTTGATCAAACTTTGAGAAGACTGACAAAAGAAGATCCAAATATATTCAAATTTCCATCCATTATGGTCAGATGTTAAGAACTATTTTTTTCATCATTGGGTTAAAATATTTACCCATTAAAATGGTGTTTGACCCAATAACATACAAGTTATTGACTGAGGAATTGATAATTCTAAGAAATGTAACATTTGCTTGTGCAGGTCCTTATATATGGTGGCATTTCATTGTTATTTTCTGTGTATTACAGCATTTCTGCTTCTTGGAAACATACACAGTTATTGGCTAAATCTGTTTATATTGCACTTATTCTCATTGCCTTTCAGTGATGCACTGGCTCTCTGGTTTCTCTTAAATAGTTTTTGTGATATGTGTTTTTGTTGTTTTTTTTGTTTTTTACATTTTCAACTTGAAAGTGCAAATAAAAAGAGCTAAATAGAAAAGCATCTAATGGTTGGTCTTTCCATATTAACTGAACTGTGTGAAGAAGGGAAAGAAATCCATTTTATCCTATTGAACAAACGTTGAGGACTCTAGGTGAGAAATGGTTCATTGTGAGCTGATTATACTAATGAAAATGCATTTATGAAAGTTTTAGTTCATTTCAGGAACTACATCCTCCCCCTTTAGAAAATAGATCCTTCCTCTTGTGTTCGTTTTCTGTTTCCATCTCTTATGTTAATAGGTCATTTTTTACCCATGTCTTAAATCAGCTGTAAAATATACAAAAAACAATTACTGTATCTATCATCCAATTTGTTCGTCATCTTTTGGTTTCCTTATTAATCTTCCCTATCCATGAAAATGTTGCTTTTAAATTTTTGATGTGGGCCTCTGGGACTTTTTTTTGTCAGTGTGCCCATTGATGTGAACTCTGACAATAACTAACTCCAGACTGAATTGACCTCACATGTCTGGACATGCCCATCTTTGCTTGTTAAGTTGTTGTGCAGGTATACTGGATAACAAGGCAAAATGAGAATCCACAAAAAGTTCACATGATTGTTAGAGGAGCTGGTGTCAGTGTGTTGGCTGACCCTTATGATTTCAATCTGGGTTCTAATTATTGTTTTATAATCTTATTTTTATAACTGGGTCAAAGCCAACCCTAACAACACAGAGGTCATAATTTCAAATAAAGCATTTTTTAATTTAGTGAAAAAAATATTTTTGAAATATTTTGTTGAAATAGAGGTTACTGCCAAGGTCAAAAAGCCTTGATGCAATAAAATTATTTTTATGTGGTTCTCATATGCATTTAAAACCTAAAATGGGTCGGTGCTGACCCTGACACAAGGGGAAGGATGTGCTGTATATAATTAGTTGATGGAGGAACCATGTTTCCATCTATTTATGTTTGAATTGTTGCTTTGAAGCCAGTAGTTCATGATTTGGTTGTTGCTAAGGTGCCATCCTGGAGCCAGAGTTGACCATATAGGACAAAGAGGTCAAAGGTGAACTAATGTTTTGCATTAGTTTATCAACTCAGTCATTTTACAGTTTTATTAGTCGTCCCTATTAACCATAATTGCATGTAGGTGTCTGGAGAGAAAAAAAAAGTGTCTTAAACAAACTGAAAGTACAAAGGTTTGACTTAACAAACAAGCTGATATATATAAGCCTGCCAAAAAAAGATCGCTATGGCAGATGTTAAAATGTATTTGCAACAGAAATTTGATTAATGGAGGAAAAAATGGGGCAGAAAAGATAAGTTCAACCTGGATATCTGGATCTGCGCTGTACCTGGATAAGATTACACTTTTCTCTGAGTTGTTGTGTTCACAAGCACATACCGCAGCTCATGCCCGAGTACAAGCGGGTGTTACAGGGCCAAAACAATGGGTGGGGCTGTGGAAGGAATTCTGTCACTATCCAACAAATGCAAAAGTGACAAACTGTCTGTTAGCCTGTTTGAGGCAAAGAGAAGAAGAATGGCCGGTTGTCCCTGACATATCACAGGGTGGTTCGGTCAATAAGGTAAGTCCCGATTTGAGGCTTTTTCAGGAGACAACAGGACTGCTCTCTATGGTCTCATAGTGATTAAATCAGTTCCATTGTCAGAGCAATTATTAGGTCCGGTCTCTAGTACATATTGCTTTCATACTAACGTTCCTTACTGGAAGTTTATACCCTGGACTACCTTCACATTGACAAAATTAATTAGACTTTGGGGTCCAATGTACTTGAATACAGACTCAGATACCCACTGTGAAAATGCTTTAATTCTATGGGACTCTGAGTTTCCTGCAGCTGACCCTAGTGGCCATTAGTGGAATTACACCTTTAAGATGCTGAATTTTGGAGCTGAGGGCCTTAACCCCTATCCCTTGAAAACTTACACACTGAAGTTTAGACTCTTAGATGTTAACTACTACTAATATTACTTGTCAATGATGATAAGGAAGTGAATATAAAATAAATTACGCATGAAGGGAGACAATACTATAAAAACATTCTGCTGATTTACTGCTGACCTTTGTTTTTCTCTCTTTGTTGTGGAGTTGAAATTTGTGTAAAGTACAAAAAAGACCCATGGTAGTTAAAGTGGAATTATCTTTAGATTTTTTTGTTTCTCAATTCAAGCTGTAACAGTTAACCCCCACACAAAAGACTGAATTATATCTGTCTTGTTTTTTGCTCAAATAGACCACATACAGTTTGTTAGATTATTCTTATATTGATTTGAAACTGGTCACCAGTATTGAGGTGATTTTTTTTCCCCTTTAAAGTCAAATGCACAGTGTTGGTAACAGATGTAGACACAGGAAGCTGACCAAACATAAAAAAAAAAAAACAGATGTCAAAGAGGAACCTGTGACACATGCAGAGCTGTTAAATTAGACTGAAGTGAGAAGGAGATAAATAAATAAGAGAGGAGAGAGATACGGATCTTGTGGTGAGCATGGAGGTCAATGTCATCATGGTGATCTTAGTTCTAGGAGGTAAGTTTCATGTCTTTGCTCATCTGGGTGACTTTGTCAGTTTTCTTGGGTTGACCATTTTAACAACTACATCCTTCCTGATTTTTACAGGGCCCCTGCTTTCTGCTTTTCTGGTGATTTTATCTATTTATTTATTTATTGCTTCAGCAATAATGTTCCTTAACTTTTCACACAAAAACCTAAAGTAGTTTGGGTATGAGCTGTAACATGTAAACACAAAGGGTTTTTAAAGCCTTTTCCAAAATGAAATACAGTTCTCAACATAAATTAATACACTCTTAACAGATTTGTCACAAAACTTTAGTTTTCTTTGAGAATCAAAATTTTCTATGGGACACTATACAGCATACCATGTTCTCAGTTTTATAGAACATTTCCTTAAAAGAGAACATGGTATGTTGTGTAATGTCCCATACAACATACCATGTTCTCAGTTACAGAAATGTTCTATAAAACTCAGTTTTGTCCAGATTTTTTGACAATGTGCCTATGTTCATTGAGATACTGATTAAAATTGTGCTTTTTAAAGGAGGTGTAGTGTATTATGCTGAGCACTGTATATCACTTCAGTGTCCATTTTTGTCTCCTTTAAAAAATAAGAGGCCACTACAAAATTATCACGTTTTCTAATTATGTTATTTATAGGTATGTGTTTGAGTAAAATGAACATTTTTGTTTTATACTCTAAACTACTGACAACATTCCCCACAAATTCTGAATAAAAATAGTGTTATTTAGAGCATGTATTTACAGAACATGACACATGGTAAAAAATGCAGATCCAAAAATGCAGATGCAAATGTTTTCAGACCTGAAATAATGTAAAGAAAACAGATTCATATTCATTTGTTAACAACACAATACTAATGTTGTAAAAGTTGATATTTCAATATTTGGTGGAATAAACCTGATTTTCATTGACCACCATTGCTCTTGGATGACTTAACGCAGTTACTGGCATAGAAATCCAAGAAGCTCATCTATGTTGAATGTCTTGGTACCTTGTCTTCCTCTTGATTCTATTCCAGAAGTTTCCACAATGGGTTCAGGTCTGGAGGTTGTTCTGGCCATAACAGGGTCTTCATCTGGTGGTCCGTCATCCACACCTTTATGGACCTAGCTGAGGCCAGAAGCGTTGTCCTGATAGAAAAAACAACCCTCAGAGTTTGGGAATATCATCAAAGCATAATCCCAGTAGTTTTCAATAGTTACTTTTGGATTCCAGTTACTTTTACGGTACTAATAGCTCTGTTTTCACCACCCAGCTAGTCCTGTTGAAGAAGATAGTGATGGTCTCAGTAGTGGTTTTTATATTTCTCCTTCTTAAGTAAGACATGGATGAGGTGTTTATTTAGTAGAATAAGGTGTGCTTGTGTTGGAATTCAGCAGACACAGGAATGGAATGGCTGTCATACAAGTACACACAATGTTTTCACAGGAAAGTGCAGTGGTCTCTGAATTTTTTCCATAGCTGTACCCGGGCCTAGCGATCAAGAAAGTTACTATGACACTAAAACCACTCCCTATTTTTGGAACAGCTCCATAATAGTAGGACCTGCAGAGTCTTCTTACTAATAACTCTTTCATAATCTAAGATAAGATAAGATATTCCTTTATTTGTCCCACAAGCGGAAATTCCAGTCTAAGACAAAGATTGAAATAAGCATAGCCTGAGTCACATTATAAATGTATGTATATGTAAGACAAATATAATTTTTAAAAAAGCTGAAGATTTTATTACTTTTTAACATCAGAGCAAACTAATACCATCGGTCCAATATAGAAATGGAAACATCAATTTAGTATAATTGTTAAGAATGTACAAATGAAGATATTCATTTTAGTTTGCTATTATACATTATAATGACAGACTGTTAGACTGCCATAAAATCCATATTCATTATGTTTTCATTGCTTCATTTTGTTAGAAAATGTGTGCGTTACTATGCATTTAAAACTCAGAATTTGTTAATTTCTTTGTTGTAAAGCTGTGTTTAAAAATTGTCCTCATCTCGGTGCTTTTGTCTAAACCGAGGGTTTCGAACTAATTTTTTTAATTTAGAGGTCACATACAACCCAATATGATCACAAGTTCCGTAAAACAGAGTATAATAACTTATGAATAAAAACTCTAAATTTTTCTCTTTGTTTCAGTGCAAAAAAGTAAAAGTGCAGTTTTATCAATATTATGGCATAGCTTTTTATTTACACATGTGCAGTAAGCTAATAGATCACAGTGGATCTACAAAGGCACAAAATATTTAGTAACAGGCAGAATATTGGTAAAATTCCATAGATTTTTAGGTAGTTCATGGCTGTTTAGATTATTCACAATTTTGTGAAAGATATTTTATAATTGACAACAATATCATCATGTAATTTGACTTTTGGAGTTGTCATTATTTAAAGGTTATTATTCTGTTATTTCACTGGTCTGATTCACTTCACATTGAATTGGTCTGAATGTGGCCCCTGAATTTAAATTATTGTAAGATCCTTGAATGTTAATATCTTCAGTGTAATTATGCCTTTGACAAATTCATCTCATGGCCTGGGTTGGATCCTTTGGCGGGCCAGTTTTGGCTCCATGTTTTTGACTGTATATTTGACATAAACACATTTTAAAACGCCCAAGCAGAAGGTTGAAGAATTGTGTAACAGCATGTAAACATAAACTGAAAAAGGCTTCTTCAAAGATCATAAACTGAGTATGTTTACCCAACAGGTAAAGGACAGGTTGAACAGCCCGGTGTTTTGTGTTTCTGTCTGTCTTTAAAGCAGGGTTATGGAACATGGAAACTGAAGCAGTGACAGGAGAGGAAGGAGGTGCCATTGAAATTGAATGTTCTCACTCCAACGCTTTCACCAATGACAAATATTTCTGCAAAGAACCTTGTACAAATGAAGACGTCCTGATACACACCAGTGAAAAGCTTTCAAATGGGAAATACAGCATCAGAGATGAAGGCAACACGTTTTATGTGACCATCTCTGAGCTGACCATAGATGACTCGGGGGTTTACTGGTGTGGAATAGACAGAGTTGGTTTGGACACATTCAAGCAGGTGGACATCACAGTCATAGAGCGTGAGTTCATTCATCACTGTACAGTCATCCCATGAATGATGTTTTGTTATTCATCTGTCACAAGTAAAATACACGTACTCCACTTTTTTTTTCCCAATATCATAGGTCTTTGGTTACAACATTTTCTGTCACAAACTGTTGTTCTCTTTTTCACAACAGTAATTGCAGAAAATGGATGAGACAAGACATGCAGAGTCACGAGCAGGCAATAAAAAAGGAACATGAATAACTACTTATTTCTCTTTCAGGAACTACAACACAAGAAAATTCATCTGAGGCATTTGGTTCTAGTACTTCATCTTCCAGTAAGCAGTGTTCGGTTGACTTTAGACATGTACAGTATGTGTGTGTGATACACAGAGGTGTAATATTACCTCTTTTTCAGAGAAGCTGCTGTATATCGGGGCCAGTCTTGGAGTGGTCGTGTTGGGTCTGGTGATTGTCCTCATAATATTTATCAAACATCGAGACAGAGACAGCAAATCTACCGGTATGAGACAAATGGACAAAACAAACAAAATACAAGGGTTTCTGATACTGTTTAATACTGACAGACAGCCATAGACTGAAAACACAAAACATATTGTAGATTATAGAATAGAATAGAATAGAATAGAATAGAATAGAATAGAAGCTTTATTGTCGTTGTATGATGTATAACAAAACTTTGTTTAGCAGCAATAATCTCTCTTGCAGCAGCTACCATTTCAAATGTGCTAATAATAAATATTTATAAAAATATATGTATTATAAAAGTATGAAAACCAGAAATGTGCAAAAAAGGGCAATTATTATGAATATAATCAATAAATATCCATTAAAATATATAGTGCAAAGGAGCAGTTATTGCAATAGTCTGAATTATTGTGCACTCACTGTAGAAAACCTCAAACCAAAGCATTTTTAACTTTTAAGCTTCATCTGTGTCTGTAGCTCATGTATCATATACATATTCTCTGATTCTTCTCTAATTCCTTTTTCTATTTTTTATATGGTCTTGGTATTAAACATTTTCTTTTGAAGATATTTTTAGATGCATCCATACATGTCTGCAGTGTATTTAAAATCCCATCACTTCTGTGCACCACAGGACCAAAAAGCAGAAATAACATGATGTGTTGCCATTTACACATATGATGTTTTCACATACACGCATCATTTTATGAGCCAGAAAAGTCACCTTTCGTCACCAAAAAATGCTCTTATTGCACATGATATGCATCATCAACATCCAGCAAGGTAGAAAAGTTTTTACAAATGAGGTGAAAGCCACTGTGACATTCTGGTGTGGATTCTTGTATTTTTAGTCTGATACTTCAGTAGTTTAGCCACAAACTGCAGCTTTATAGAAAATGTAACTCTAAATGGCACAGTTCAAATGGGATCAGTACTTAACATTTAAAATTTAGAGGGGACCATCTAAATAAATGGCTCATGTTTTTATACTGTTTACATTTATTGCAGTTTTGGTGTAATTTGAAATACAAGCCATATCAGTGTTTTACTCTTCATACAGGGCAGGATCATAACCTGGTCTGTGCCAGACCATTGAAACAGAGACAACATGCACCACCTGACACCAGTACGTCAACAGCCAATGAGAATCTGGAGAGAGATGGCAAAATGACCACCATCTCTGAAGGCGATGTTTTCTACTCCTCTGTCAGCTTCAACAAACACTCAGACCACAGCACTGCAATCACAACTCACACTCCTACAGCTACATACTCAGTCATAAAACACAAACCCATCGATGAGACTGCTGTCTACTGTAATGTCTGAACTCCTCTGGAGGACTTGTGTTGTGTGGTTCTGGGTCATGATAAACAGATACTCAGACAGATACGCCCTATGACTGAATTCTTTGGCTATGAATGAATTTAACCCATAGACCCAAACATCCATTGACCAAAACCATCGACTCATCAAAACTGTTTCATAACTGCTGATCCACTGTTTCTATCAATCCATGTAAATAGTTGGTGTAAAATTCAGTTTGTCATCTTCTCATGGTCAGCAGATATGACCCATTTGGACGTTCAGAGGCTACATAGTTACCGTGGAAATGCTGTCATCTTCTACAACATTGATTCACCAGTAAAACCCATGGAGTTGGATCACTAACAGTGGATGGAGACACTTGTTTTATGTTTGTTAATGATATATTTTACTGATAAGATCCATATTTCTTCAGTTTTCTCTGTTTTTTATTATTTATTTTTGAATTTACTCTGAGCTTTAATGAAAGCCTACAGGATCAATTAATTAAATATTGAAAAATATGTGATTTTCTTGAGGACATGAGAAATAAAGAGGATAATATCACAACAAATGGTGATAAATCCTTTAAAAATGGTAAATGTAGTGACAAATTTATTTGTGAACAGCCACAAAAGTAGCAATGGGGTCTTATTGATTAAATGCAACATATACAACAAGAAACAAACATTATGTATTACTTAGTTTCATACAGTACAGATATTTTATCATTTCTGTTATATATATATATATATTACATTTGCATTTTATATTATGAAACACAGGAGGGGAAAGAAAAGAAATGCATCAAGTTGCTATTAAAACAATGTTGTAAAATCAGTGTTCCTGTTTCTCTTGAGTTTGTTTATGTGTACTCATAATAAGAACACTGTCTAACTCACAATATTCAAACACACACACAACAAATCAGAAAGAAACTGAAAAAGGGATGTGAAGCGAAGGAAAAGGAAAGTACATCACCAAACACACCTATACACCAGTAGTGAACCACTGACTTTTTGGGTGGGACTTTTTCAGACGTGAAGTGAATTATTTTTATGGAATAAAGTTTGATTGATTGAAAAAGTCACTTTTTCTTCATTTTTTGTTGTTGTTATATAACAACCTCTGCATGTGCTCTAAGCTTTTGTGAATATTTGTACATGATCAATAATTTAATTTAGGAAAATACCTGATTTTCACTGAAAAATGCAAAATGACGAGAATGATATTAGAATAAGTGGTGGCGAAAACTTAAGAAAGTTTAAATGTAGAAGAAAATTCATCTGGAAGTTACCACAGAATAATTCTTGGGTTAGGGTTAAAGTTATTTGTTTGAACAAAAATAAAAATACTTGACACAAACACAAACTCTACTCAATTCTGTTGATTTCAAGAAATATTAAAATAAATGGTTTACAGCGACAGGTATACAATAGGTACTCATTGTAGTCATACACTGCAGCTGAAGTTTTGAATATTCCATTACACTATTCCTTATTTGGGAAACAAAATATTAATGTCACATCACAACTTCCAACCTAGACATAAATAGGATGTATTTGCATTATTCTGATCTTAGGATAAGAAAGACATGGGACACATTGTTCAGTGTTTGGTTTTACATTATTATTATTATCATGAGATGCAGCCAGTGAATAATTAGACTGCATATGAGTCACTTTACTGTATTGTTTTCATCTGTTCTCTTTTCCTCCATCCTGTCTCTCAGTCCTGGTTTTGACCACACCACACCACACCTCTGTTTTAAATATGCAAATGTTTACTGTTATTTGATAGAAAGAAAAACATCATGCATCGCATTTGTACACATAACTCAAGGAGAAAACTCAAGGAAGAGGAGAGTTCAGCTTTGTTATAACTACTGACAATAAAGAAGTTCTATTTGCAGTTTTTAGTGAGATTTAAACCAAGAAGACTGAGAAGAGAACTCCTCACTGAAACAATGAAATCTTTCCTAATAGTCCTTGTATACCTAACAGCAGGTAATGTAATCTTCTCATTTATTTATGAGCCTGAAAGCTGTTTTTATCAGATTGCAAGTAATGACTTTGCTGATGATTTTTATGATAGCCAGTGTCAGTTCGATAGCTGCAACCGAGATCTCCATCCCAAACAAATGTAAGTACAAAAACCCTACAATCAGACACTGACAAGGATGTGCTATTTGTGTATAATAGTCCCACCACAGTTGTTATATGATGTCAGTAAGAAAACAGAGAAAACGTACCTTTGGATTGGACTATGTATATTTAGGTATTAATAATTACATTGACTTTTATAGCTTTAAGTTAAAAATTGAGGTTTCTTTTTATGATGTATCATGTTTTTACTTTCTGGCAGGTGCTTCTTCTCAAAATATGGAGGCACACATTGGAAGCTCTGTTACCATCAGGTGTGATGAGAACGAGGATGACACAGAAAAATATTTTTGCGGAAAAACAAATGCTGATGCTACATGCAGAAAAATCCAATTCTCCCCTCTTGAGGAGCATGACAAGTTCTACACTATGACCATTTCTTCAGTGAGTCTACAAGATGAAGGAGAGTACTTCTGTCTTGAGAAGAAAACTGCTAAAAATCCAGAATGTTCCAAAAAGGTCCATCTAAGTATTTCGAGTAAGTAATAATATGCTTTGAAAACATCCTGATGCAAACAGCAAGTATGTTTTTGGTGTTTTCTTCAGGCTGGGGTGACATTGACTCAAATATATGAGAACATGGAAAACTGGGTTGTGGGTTCATAACATTGTTGAAATAAAAATCACTGACAACTTTAGTGTTTATGGTTAAAACTATTAGTGATTAAAAAAGACAGAGAGAGAGAGAGAGAGAGAGAGAGAGAGAGAGAGAGAGAGAGAGAGAGAGAGATTAAAAAGTGCAGTTTACAGAACCTCATTTGATGGAATGAGACAGGCTTTTTTGCATTCTGCATTGAGAATATCTCCATCAGTATTTTGATTCAATATTATATTTCTCTCTCTCTAAAATATTGTAATATTAATCACTAAAATTAAGTGAATAAAACTGTTTATGACCATTACTGATATATCCTCATAAGACTCAGCAATGCATTTTTGTCATTTTTAGGGGATAAACATTTCACAGTTTTACTTAAAAAATGCTGTGCATTACGAAGGACATTCCATTGAATAAATAAATAAAAATAATTTTTAAAAATGTATCTGAAAAACCAATGCATTATACAGTTTCCAATCAAGACAATTGTTTAACATGAAAGAGCCAAATATTTTTACTTTCCTGGGTCTCAGGAGGATATGGCAGTCATTGTTAGAGGGTTATGATTTGTTTGAATATTTGGAGAAGGCAATATGTCATCGTACTGGTCCGATGGCCTATTTTGAGTAAACCTCACCATTTTGACTGATGCAACAAACAATTAGAGTTCATACTTCAGTGCATGCATTCATCTGCTGCTGTCCCTAAAGTTTCAGGTATTATCTGTGGTGTGGTGGCGAGTGTAATGTTGCTGATAGCTGTGGCTTTGCTCTTCATATACAGACACAAACTTCCCTGGATACGAGGTGAGGAATCAGATTTTGTGGTATAAATTGTAAAGCACATGCTAAATATGTATGCACACACATTTGCACATGCTATACTTTTATTTACATTTCGTCTAGTATTTAGTATTTATGTCTAGTTTAGTAATAAAAAACATGTGTGAAATATACCATAGAAAATTCAATAGGAGTAAAGAAACGAAGGCATCATCTTAACATTCTTTTGCTTTCAGAACAGATTGTGATTTACAAATGGTTAATTTAATTCAGCTAGTAAACCTCAGAAAATAAATAGATATGCTTACATAACATAACATAACATAACATAACATCAGAGGTGGCAAAAGTACTCACATTTTGTACTTTAGTAGAAGTACAGCTACTTGTGTGAAAAAGTACTCTTGTAAAAGTAAAAGTACTTATTCAACTCCTTTACTTAAATAAAAGTAAGAAAGTACAACTTCTCAGCTGTAATAAAGTGTAAAAGTAAAAAGTAAAACTGGATTTTTTGCCATGAATGAAACAATACTTAGTTAACTAGACAACATCATAAAAGTTTCTAATTCCACAGTGAATGAAGTGACGTATTTTATATAGTCACTGTTTAGACTGTTTAGTTTGAAAAAGTAACTAGTCTACTTTGAGAATGAAAGGAGTATAAAGTACAGATACATATATATGTACAAATGTAGAGAGTAAAAGTAAAACATTACCAGAAAAAATAAATACTCAAGTTAAGTACAGATATTTAAAAAATGTACTTAAGTACAGTAATGAAGTACTTATACTTTGTTACTTCCCTCCTCTGCATAACATGACATTACATAACGTTGACTATGAGGACTGAAACAAAACATATTCTGTCATTTAAATTTATTCAAAAATGTCTTTGTGTTCATGTGCTGTGTTGCCGAAGGCTCATCAGATCAGAAAACTAATTCTGGAGACAACACAGAGGTGTGTATGTGTTTCTGTGAGTTTGCATAAATGTATAACAGCTGCATCTCTCACACGGCACCTTCCACCTCTGTAGGAAGTTCAAGAGAATCATTATTATGATAAAGTCCAGGGGAAGACGATCCAGGCAAAAAATGTAGTGTCCTCTGTGTATGCCACGGTCAACCCTCCTCCAGACCAGATACACTACGCCAGCGTCAACTTCCAGAACGACTCTACTGTTGTCTCGGCAGGGTTGGAAACACCTACTAAGCCAGAAAAGAACACCTCAGCTGAGTACAGCTCTGTCCGTAAGAACGCCAGTTCAGCAGCAGGAGAGGCGACTCTTTATTCAACAGTCACAACACCTGGACGACCATGAAAAGAGGCAAGAACCAACAATGGAAAGTAAACACTGTTAATATACCAAGAACACTACAAGTGTTTCTCTGCATTGAGTTTGGATAGTTTAGTGCAGTGGTTCCCAACATTTTTTGGTGTATGACCCCATTTTAACTTCTCAAATTTCTGGTGACCCCAGACATTCAAAACTGAGATTTTTTATTTCCTAAAACTAATTTGTTTTTGATCATGTAATAGTTTGCTATACTATGTTGCAAATAAGCATTAATTTTAGATGAAATTTAGGCTATATAATGTATATTATTATGGATGGAGGCAGAGAAGCCAGGTGTAGATTAGTGCACAAGGTGAGAATTTTATTTTCCTTGGTCAGGATACATACAGTCAGTGGAGCTGGTATTTACAAGTAAATTAACACTGAACAAACAATAACTCAAACTATAAATTATATTATAATTTTATAAATCATAAAGGAATTATAAAAGAGCTGCAGCACCTTAAATCCACCACAATGAGTATTTGAAAGATACTCAAGATGTGCCCTCTCAGATATACATGTATTTTACTTGAACTTGATTTTTATGAGGAAAAGTGTATGGTGTTTTAATTATAATGAAATATATATTGAATCATTAAAAGATAGTTTTATTGGTAATTTTTTATCAATTACCACAAATTTCAGGTGACCCCATCTGAATTCCAGGTGACCCCACGTGGGGTCCCAACCCCAAGGTTGAAAACCACTGGTTTAGTAAGATTTGTAAAAACAGACATCATTATCTGGCATAATATAGGTTGTTTTATAAGCCTGTTAGTGCCAACCTGTGGCACGATGGCATATGTACAGCTGTAAATACAATAATGGAAAAAAGTTTTCAGACACCCTTAAAGTTTTACACAATTTCAAATATTATATTCAAATATTTATTTGTATTTTGGTGGTGCAGTGGCCTAACAGCAAGAAGGTCCTGGGTTCAATTCCAACACCAGTCAAGTTTGTATGTTCTCCCTGTGTCTGCATGGGTTCTCTTCGGGTTTTTCCGCAACTGCATGTGCGACATCAGCTCATTGTATAAGTTGTATAGAAACAAAATTCTGTACATAGATATATAAAATAAGGCTTAGATTTTTTCAGATTCTCTGTCCAAAGAGAAACAATAATTAACACACTAAGGACCCAGTACATAATTTATATGGCTGAAACAGTGTCTATTGGTATTTTGTAGATATAATTGGCTTTTATGTTTATTGATATTATACAGCATCTTAGCTGAAGTGTCATTGTAGTTAAGTCGGCAACTATTCACATAGTAACGTGTGTTTATGTGTGTATAGTATATAAATGATGAGTGAATAAAATGTCAGTCCAGTAGTACTGGTTGATCTGAACTGTCCCTGTTATGTAAATTCATGTCATTATTATCAGCATGCGGATACATCAAAAGATTCAAACCACCTCTGAAAATTGTTTATTCCTGCTCAATCAGCCTTGTAAATAATACTGTCTAATATAGAATTAGAGTTGGTATTTGTTGTTGTTGATCATTTGCTTTTTGGCTGATGTCTATTTATTATTGCTGGCAGTAAATCAAATTGCCC
>JAPTGZ010000001.1:20762259-20773194 GCA_029814645.1 Fowleria isostigma | reverse complement strand
TTTTAGATAGTTTAGAACAAAATTGAGGGTGTACGTAAGTGCTATTTTTTTTGGCAAGTCCAGAACCGGTTTCCGACATTTCGGTTTTTTTGGACTTGAATTTAAACGGTTTTACAAGTCCAGAACCGGTACGTAGAACCGGTACACAGCACTAACAGTAATTATTTTTCAGTTTGTTGTTTGTGGTCGGTAGGAAATCAGCCGTAGACACACATTGCCCATAAAAAGTCTTGGGGCATGTCTGTGTTTTTAGGGTACATCGGGGTTGTAAACCGCAGTCAGAAGGACATCGATGGGAAGAAAGACATCCGCGCTGCTTTGGCTGCCGAGAGGAAGTTCTTCCTGTCCCATCCTGCATACAGACACATCGCAGAACGCATGGGAACGCCACACCTACAGAAGACACTCAATCAGGTGACACACATTTATCACATGTTGAATGTAGTCACTATATGTATGGTCGGCTGCAAATAAAGCTCATATGGAAAAGCTTCAGGTAGTCCAAAACGAGGCTGCCCACCTAGTGTTGAAATGTCTTTACTCTACTAGTGTTAAAGACATGCATTATACATTATCTTGGCCTATGTTCCAAGATAAATTACAGTTAAAGAAAATAATTCTGGCAGGTAAACCAATTTCACTGTTTGAAAATATGAAATATGTAAACCAGGTGCACTCACATTCTACTCTGCATGCTTGTAGTGCTGATTTGGTCATCAGTCGGCCTAAAACTAATTCACTACAAAAGTCTGTTTAATCCAGGTTGTTGCAACTCTGGAATAATTTGCCAAAAAGGTTGAGGGACTCACCTAATTTACATAAATTTAAAAAGAACACTAAAAACTATGGTGTACCATATGTGAAAGTCATACTTACCAAATAAATGAACTGTTATTTTTAGCTACTTCATTATTAATGTATTTATTTATTATTTATTAGATTAATTAACTGTTAGTTTTTGCTACTGCATTATCATTGTATTTATTTGTAAATGATGTATACATGTTTGATGTCTTTTTAACTGGGATCCCAGGAAGACTAGCAACCACTACAGTGGAAGCTAATGGGGATCTCCAATTATCTCTATATATTATCTGTTAAATACAGAGATACAGTTCAAAGTGCAATATGTGTTTAGCATGTTTCACCTCATTACTCATATTGTAAATAGTGCTTATCAAGTTTGGTACTTATTGCTTATTACTCGCTTATGCTTATTTTATGGCCAACTTTTGGTACTTATTGATATTTTTGGTACTTATTGCTTATTTTTGGTACTTACTGCTTATCTTACTGCTATATTTCTTATCCCTACTTTATTTCCTACTGCTGTATTTGTGTGAGGAGCAATTGTAACACTAACCCCTCCCTCGATTAATAAAGTATTTCTGATTCTGATAAATCAGATTAACAGGTATACATGCACAAAAACATTGCTCACCTTAATATTTTATTTCTAATGTTCTAATGTTGGAAACAAAGTTTATCATCATCATCAGAGTAATTCAGGTGTATTAATCTGACTTCTCACCAACAGATGACTGCTTTTATCTGATAAAGAATATCCAGTTATCCTGTTTGCATGATCACATGAATAATTAGATAATTTCTCAAATCAGAGAATGATCAGAGTACTGATGTGCATGTAAATCACTGTTAAATATGACAGTTAATATTGATTCTTTAAGTATCTGAAGTGCCTCTTCTTTGGTTCAATGTCAATTTTAGATGATATCAGATTAACCCGTATAGACCCAGTGTTACTTTGTGGTAATTCCCCAATGATTTTTTCTGTAATTTGAACCTTCTCTAAGTGATTTATCACCATTTATTGTAATATTATACTCTGTATTTTGCTTTTTTTAGGTCTTTTTCTACATGTAATTCAGTGATCATGTAGATGTTCATAAAAGTTCGGATTAAAGTTGAGGTTTGTATAGTAGAAATGGAAGAAAAGTGACTTTTTCAGCAAAAACATCAATAACTGAATGTAAAAACAAGTGTCTCCATCCACTGTCATTGATCCAACTCCTTGGGTTTTACCGGTAAATCAATGCTGTAGTAGATGACGGCGTTTCCACGTTTACTATGGAGCCGCTGAACATCCAAATGGGTCATATCTAATGACCATGAAAAGGTGACAAACTGCATTTTACACCAATTAAAAAAGAAACAACTTATATTTTTCTCTCTCTAGCAACTGACCAACCACATCCGAGACACACTGCCGGGGTTACGCAGTAAACTACAAAGCCAGCTGCTCTCACTGGAGAAAGAGGTTGACGAATACAAGAACTTCCGCCCTGACGATCCAGCGCGCAAAACCAAGGCCTTACTCCAGTCAGTACACAGCTGCATGGACACATACATGCTTAAATCAAAAGAGTAAGACATCGATCTAATCATACAATAATCTGCAGGATGGTGCAGCAATTTGGTGTGGACTTTGAGAAGTGCATTGAAGGGTCTGGAGACCAGGTGGACACATCCAACTTATCCGGTGGAGCCAAAATCAACCGCATCTTTCATGAGCGTTTTCCCTTTGAGCTCGTGAAGGTGAGTCATGTTGTGATGTCTGATTTACGTTTTCTTTGCCAATTGCTCTTTGAATAAACCTCATGGAAACTCTCATGGAGCCAGGTATTAAAGATCATACAGGGAATAAGGCAGTTTTTGAAAGATGTGCTCGTTAAAGATACTAAAATACACAAAATACTGTAAGGTAAAAACTGGTCATATACAGTAAAAATAATCAGTAAGAGAAAATCTAATAAAAATTATTGATCACCAATCAAAGTGTAAGGGAATTAATCATAGTTAGAGTTGGATATTCATTCACAATTAAACGCTATACAGTGGTCCCTCGTTAATCGCGGGGGTTACATTCTAAAAATAAACCGCGATAAACAAAATCCGCAAAGTAGAAACAGCTTTATTTTTTTTACAATTATTCTATTTGTTTTAAGGCTGTAAAACCCCCTCTACACACTTTATACACTTTTCTCAGACAGACATTAACATTTTCTCACATTTCTTTCTTGTTTAAACACTCTCAAAGTTCAAATCTTTGTAGATTTTTAAAAAATAAGTCCAGTATTATAGAATAAAACCAAAGATCAAAACCTGTTTTTAGGCCCAAACATTTGTTTGAGAAATAAAAATATAAACGTTTTCCTATAAATAACTATGATAGCTCTTAGAAATAAACTCAGTTTTAATGATCAACCTACGAGGTTGGACACATTAAATTATTAATAGTGACTCACGCGTATTTCACATCCTCAGACTGTGCGTCTTCATCCTGTCTCCACTGTAGCGTCGTACAATGGTCTTGTTGTGGACACTTACAACCCTTTTTACATCCTTGTTCACATTTATCGCTGCTGTTGTCCTTATGTTTTTTTCCTCCTTTTTTATGTAACGAACCAAACATTCATTTATTCCATAACAGCGCCTAAAGCCGCTGAACTTCTATCTTGTTTCAGTATGTCCAGGTCCGATTCATAAAACAGGTTTAAACTATCAGTCTGTTAGCCCTGAGTTTCCCTCATTTCAGGGTAAATGTCAGTTTTTTTGTATAATATCGGAGATGTAGACACTTGAGTAACTGTATGCAGGGCAGTCAGAAAAGTGTGCGTCATTCATCTGTAATATTATTGTGATTCAAAGGACTTCATTTAAACGTACGCTTTGACCTGAGCAGCAGTGTTCTCCACATCGTCTCCCTCTCTTTTGCAGCTGCTTTGTGTTGTGCTGCTTTCTAAAAACATGTTCAAATTTGCCGTACGAGTGCATTTAAATTTCCAGTTCTAGCGGGATGCGGAAACGCAGCCCTCTGCTTCCCCGTTGCCATGGTGACTCGTTGAATCGGAGCTCCATTGATGCGGTTCTATCTCAGAGTAGATCAACTCAGAGTAAGGGTTAGACTCAGAGTTGTTGAAACTGCTTCGTGACACGGACCCAGGAGACACGGCACGGAGGAGATTGATTGACAATCAGGACACAGAACACAATGCGCGTTCATACGCTGTTAAAAAAAAAAAAAAGCATGCAAAATTGCACTAAAAAAATCAGCGAAACAGCGAGACAGCGAAAAGTGAACCGCGATATAGCGAGGGACCACTGTATCTTATTAGTACTTTTAAGTTCAGTCCAGAGCAGACACATGGATATACTGTACACACTTTTTGCATTGCTTCAGTACTGTCTAAAGTCTCATGTAAAGAAGTATAACCTGTTTTTATGTTCTGACTTAGATGGAGTTCGATGAGAAGGAGTTGAGGAAAGAGATTAGTTATGCAATCAAGAACATCCATGGAGTCAGGCAAGTTGAGACAGCTTGAACACAACACGTTACATGCATGTCTGTGTGGTGGTTTCTGTCTGTCAGCTCTGTCTGTCTGTGTTTGTTCAGCTTTATCTGTTCATGTGTTCATGTCTCCATTAAGTGTTGTTTCTCTTATGTCAGGTGTTTCCTCCTTTTTATCCTGCTGATTCTTGTTGGTCAATGACTCCACTACTTGATGTTTAGATGTAAATATCCACTATTTACTATTATTTTTTCATTATTATTATTTTTTTTTTTTACACCAGTTTAGTACAAAACTGAACAACAACCAAGCAGTTATACCAGATTTTACCACTAAGTGTTGGACTTCCGCTCAGCAGAACAGAAATGAGACTACCAAAGCCCATGACTGAGAGGGCAGTGACTGCAGTCCACCCTGTGGTGGTCATGAACCTCTAAACTTTCATTTGCCAAAATCCAGCAAATAATAAATAATACTAAATTCTAAATAATGATTGAAAGAGGTAGGAGTTAGGCAGTGCTGTCTTCAGTGCTGTTAAAACAGGGCCAGCTATGCAAGACTGAAATTGTTCTTCCATATGTTGTGTTGTGTAAGGTTTTTTTTTTTTTTTTTTGCTTCTTTACTCAGTCACTGCTGCTGTTTTAGTTTTTTTTACCCTCGACGACACAGTGGCCAGAATATTACTATTGCTTGGTCGTCCATCCATCCGTCCGTGTGTCTGTCCATAAACTTTGGCATGCAGTGATAAATCTGGCCACTGGGGGCAGTCCTTATATGGATGTGTAATCAGCCACACTCAATGCAGACCCAAATCGGACATGACACCAGCTGTTACCAGGACATTTAACATTATTGTTCTGTTGAACTGTTGGTTCAGTTTGTTTGACTAAATCCATCCGGTTTAAGCCTCTACACTGGACTATATTTACATAAATGGACCCAACAGGATTACACTGACACACACTGAAACCCCTGTCAGCCTCAGTTCAATGTTAAAAGGTCAAACTATGAAACTGGTAAATCCTACCTATTCAGGTAATGTTTTTTTCTGCCCCGTTGCATGTTGGCGTTTGTCTTTGTGTTACAGTTCTGATGTGTAGATGTTGGTTTTAAGTGGAGTTGCTCATGTGTCCTCCTGGCTGCTCTTTGCACTCGTAGGTTTGTCTTCCTCATCTCCTCATTTGTCCATCTCATTGTTTGTCCACTTATGTCGTTTCTATCTTGTCTTCTTTCCCACACTGTCCCCTTGTCGTCCCTCCTCTCTTGCTGCGTGTGTCCATGTCTGTCTTGTCTGTATGTCCTTCAGGACAGGCCTGTTCACCCCAGACTTGGCGTTTGAAGCCATAGTGAAAAAGCAGATCATAAAGCTGAAAGAGCCCTGTCTGAAATGCATCGACCTGGTCATCCAGGAGCTCATCAACACAGTCAGACAGTGCACCAATAAGGTACCACGGCATGACCTCCTGCCCGGCCAAGCCCATACATACACACAGCTGCCTGCCACTATTGTGGTACCGCTTCTATTAAGCAGCTGTTTGGCACTAGATAGTAGATATATCTGAATGTCCCGGCTCTAATGTGGTGGGTTTAAGGCTGTGTGGTCCAAAGCAGATGGGCTAATAATTACACGTCTGTACAGGTTCATTATGAAACAAGCTGCAAACTCGGGCTTAACCTAATTCAGGATAAGCTCAAAAGTTGGAGCTGGGGTGAACCTGTTAATTCTGTATTTTTTTTTAAACACTATCTGCACTGGTATTTGCTATTGGTATTTACATACAATACCAATGATAAATCAATTAAAAATTCCATTGACTTATAAAGCCTTTGTTTCACCACTCAGTGGGCTCCATTTTCTATTCACAGCATTATCTAATTGGTTAGATACTTTAAATGATACTACATAATGTCACATTTTCAAGATTGATTACATTTACTTATTTACTAGTATTATTATATAGTTATGTTGTCATAGTCCAATCAGATCATTCTGAGAAGTCACAATAAATTAACATGTTATTGGTTGTATATGTTCTGATCTGAAGGTCAGCTCAAAGGCATTTCAATACATTATGTCTTGGGAGTTTCTCTAAAGTTTAACAACAAGACTTTTCATTTTGATAATTCTGAATATAAGAAGGTAATGTGTCCTTGAGATTTTTTTAAGAAGCTGCAGCTTGTTTTTGTTGTGAACCTGAGGTGCCTAACTAACTAAATGCCTGTTTTTTTTTCCCTTTTTTCTTACTCTTGTTCTTTTCCTCCCTGAACCTTTTTTTTCTATTTTTCCACCCTTACTATCATCTACCCGGATTCCTGTTTTTCTCCATCTTTCTTTACATTTGGTCCACACTACACTTCTATGTTCCCCCGACATTAAACCTCTGCCTCCCCAACACCTCGCTACAGGACAGGCCTGTTCACCCCAGACTTGGCGTTTGAGGCCATAGTGAAAAAGCAGGTCATAAAGCTGAAAGACCCGTGTCTGAAATGCGTTGACCTTGTCGTCACCGAGCTTGTCACCCTGATCAGGAAGTGCACTGAAAAGGTAAACAGGAAGAGGCAGACATAAAAAAAAAGATGAAAAAAATCAGAAATACAGTCCAAGAACAGGAAAAGAAGTGAATGAAGGGGAAAGACACAAATATAAGCAAATAACTCATAATGACAGAGAGCAGGTGAAGATAGGAAGACAGATATGAAAGTAAGAAAATCCACTAACTCGTCAATGTCTAGATGTGTACCATTACCTCTCACCGCTGCTTCAAGTCCCCTGTTCATGTCCTCAACCCAGTCCTGCAGCTCCCTCTTCAATGACAAATCACTCCCATCCTCTCATTTCTCAGTTTAGACGTCCTCGCCTCCTAGTCTTTTCTTAGTCCCTCTCACCTGAGATGTAAGCGGAGGAGGTGGAAAACGAGACATCCTTCCTTCAGATCTAAGGGTAGTTCTGGTCAGCCTGTCCAGCCATCTCGTTTCCTCAGTGTATTCAGTACTGAGAAAATGGTCTGGAACTGTTTCATTCATTGTTGATTATGTCTGATCTATTTTATACCGGGGAAATCACAAGTCTTGGGAGCAGGTGTTTTGCAATATGTTATACACACCGACTTCTTTTTGTTACGAGTCAAAGTCAGTTCCAAGTCTGCAAATCTCTTTACAACTGTTGTCGGTTATTTGATTCAAAATTAAGGATTGAAATAAAGATTATACCCTGCATTCTTAATTTTCTCATCCATTGGTTTACTAAGTACCTGTTAGTCGTGCCCTTCATATTTGGATTCAAGCCCCGTGATTCCAGACTGTTTGCTCAGTATTGAATACACTAATAAAACAGGATGGCTGGTCAGGCTAAGTTCTGTCAGGATCTGTCCTGTTTATTATTTATTTGGGCGACTGTGGCGCAGATGGTAGAGCGGGTCATCCAATGATGAAAAGGTCGGCGGTTCGAAACCTGCCTCCAACTGTCTGCGTGTCGAAGTGTCCTTGGGCAAGACAAGAACCCTAAATTGCTCCCAGTGAGGTCTGATAGTGTCTGGCATAGTGGCAACCCACTGGTGTTTGAGTGGGTGAATGTGAAGCTTGTATTGTAAAGCGCTTTGAGTACCATTAATGTGTAAGTGCTATATAAGTACAGACCATTTACCTTTTATTTTGTTATGGATGGTGCTCTATTTTTTTTTTTTTTCTGATTTTGTTTCAGTGTGACAAAACTGTAAGGGTCACTTAAGGCAAAACATTACAGGCAAATAGGGTAAAAAAAAAAAAAAGATATCACCATGAAACTTCCTCAGTTGATTACTTACACAAGTATGAAATATGTATATGTATATTACAAGTTTTGTAAATTTGTATGTTTAATTATGCAGATTAGGCATTATCTCATTAAATATGCATTATTTTGCATATATTTTCAGTAGCTAGATCTGAAAATATGATAAAACCAGATGTAATTTTATTTTTATTTTTTTCATTTTATTTACACACAAGATGAAAAAAAAAAAATACAGGGGGAATTCAAGATATCAGGCTTTCATTACCTAGGAAATCAAAATGTACTGTTTGTGGTCTTAAAAAACTTAATTTTTTGCCATATTTTTAAAAATAAAATGACACATAAATCAGGGCAGGAATGATTTATTAACAACTCCCTCAGGAAATATCTTCAGACTACTGCAAAGTGTATAAATGTACAGTTTAGTGTACATAGGTGATAGTGGTCACGACAGACTTCAGTAAAGGGACAAAACTCAGCATGTTGTGTGGGGATACTAACTTCTTTGTAAATTCAGGAGAAACTTACTGCCACAAGTAAACAAACTGTAATAAAATAAACATCTTAATGTATATTTTCAATGTTTTCTTTATAACAGCTTGAAAGAATACACGTTAAAGGAGTAAACTTAAACTCAAAATTGACCACTACATGAAAAATCAGTGTTTTTGCCTGTCGTGTCTCACCTTAAGGTAGCTATTAAAAAGCAGTCTTCCGAAAGTCGAGTTGTTCTCCTGCCATTGCTCCTCCATTGCAGCTGTTTGTTGAATGACAGAAATATTGACATAAAGGATATACTTGTATTATCGTATTCAACACTCCTCCTGTGAGCCTTTCGTCAACCCTGTCTCCCCTAAATGAATGTTAGGAATTGAGATACCCTTCAAGATGGTGCACCGAGTTCATACTCTTGTCATTTTCTGATATGGTTTCACTTAATTCTGTGTATTGTAGTGTGACCTCTGACCTTTTGGTGCCATCATTTGCTGTAAATTTGTGCTTTTGTTCTTATTTGGTTTTGGAAGAGCTTTCACATTTCTAAAGCTTTAAAATGGAAGAAAGAGATACATATGTTTTTAATAAAATTAACTCATGCCGTCTGTTGATTAAAAAAATCAATTTAAAAAAAAAAAAAAGAAGATGGTGCACTAAGGAGACAAGGAGGTGCAAAACAGAGAAATGAGAAGAGCTGAAAGTTCACATTGTGATCCTGGTCACCTGCCGGCCCCCTTACCCCCATAAGCGCTCAGACCGGTTATTTACCAACCCCTCACACTGCCTCACTCACAATCAAATCCACATCCTCACGCTAAAAAAAGTCTGGCTGCTTTAAATGAACCCTGCTGTGTTCCACCGTTTCCTGCGGCACTGACCCCAATAACACAAACACACCTCATCTGACCGACACAATCTGTTTTTAGGCTCTAACGTAGCCTTTTCCTTCCTGATTTGATCAAGATTCTCTGTCAGCATGGGTTAACATAACACTGAGCTTTAGACTTGTTTTAGTTTGGGTTTATAATTTGTGATTTTTTACTACTGAGTGTTAAAAAACAGCTGTCTGAAATCATTACCTTTTGACACACTGCATTACATGGTGGTTTTGTTATGAGAGTAATATCTTATTTTTTGTAAGATATGAAAAGTGTGGAAATTCTCATTATGCATTTGGTAGGCACTAGAAGAAAATACAGATAGATACAGATGAATTTTATTGATCCCACAGTGGAAATTCTGTCAGTAAATGACAAACTCACTGTGTTGTTGACTCTTGTGAGTAATTTCAGATAGCAAGTCACATGCTGATAGGGATATCTAAGTGCATGCATCCTTGATCTTTATGTCTGTAATCTCTTGTCTCATATTTGTGGTTGTTTTGGGTACGTGGTTTTATTGCGTATTCGAAGTGACAGGTTGGGTGTAGCTGATTTTGAGGATACACAGTGTGTTATGTAAGCCCGCATAGCTGAGGCATAGTATGCATCCTGTAATTACAAAGCCTGCAGCAGTTGTGTATGTGTGTGTGTTTTCTTTGTGTGTGTGTGTGTGTGTGTGTGTGTGTGTTAACAGCTCGGCTCTTATCCTCGACTGAGAGAGGAGACAGAGAGGATCGTCACCACCTACATCAGGGAGAGAGACAGCAAAACCAAAGACCAGGTATTTGTCAGAAAAAAAAGCGCTGTAGTCCACCTGTAGCCGCTTGTACAAGCTTTTATCCACATAACATACGACATGTTTTGGCTGTCAGGTACTGCTGCTGATCGACATTGAACTCTCCTACATCAACACCAACCATGAGGACTTCATTGGATTTGCTAAGTAAGAGACAACTGGAATAAAACATTTTTTTTTTTTTTTTACCTGTTTTTATAAAATAATTGTGACAGTGGAATTCATTTTTGCTTAAGTGTAACTGGGACTCATTGCACCTGGACAGACGTGATCACTGATGTGTATAAAAACAGGAATGTCTCTGAAAAAAAAAAAAGATTCCAACTTCATGGACAACAGTGCATTAACTGTTTCCCCCATAAAGACCACATTTGACGACACCTCCCACCCATCCACCCTTAATGCCGAGTTTTGACACCTCTGTTATTTCACTAAAGACGGGATTTGACGACCATTAGAACAGGTTTTGTTTTTTAAATGTAACAGATGCTGTGATAGGTGGAGGTAAACACAACACATTAGGACAACCAATAGGATTGATTAATACATTTTTTTTTTCTTATTTTTAAATTGTTTTATTTTTTCCTTCTTTCTTTCTTTCTTTCTTTCTTTCTTTCTTTCTTTCTTTCTTTCTTTCTTTCTTTTGTATTTGGTCTTTATTTCTTTATTTTCTTTATTTTT
>JAPTGZ010000001.1:20720355-20737890 GCA_029814645.1 Fowleria isostigma | reverse complement strand
TGAGTGATGCATATTAACGAACATTAAATAAAATTTAAATATGCCAGATTATAACATAAGGTTAATTTCCATCTGTAGACCTCCTGGCAGGTTGATATTACCCACAAACACACAAAATACATACAAGGACAAATACAGATATGATAAAATGCAACATGGACACCGTTAGCACAGACATGTACAAAATAATTTAAAACAATAGAACAAGAAAATGAATACTAGATAATTTTGAATTCTAGAAATTGTGAGAGGGCTCGGGGCAGTGGGTTCTGGATCTGGTTCTAGTTCTGGGTCTAAGTCTGAGTCTGGTTCTAAGTCTCCACCACTTCCCATATTTGGTGCATGGTGAGTTTACGCACACCGGTTACCGTAGCTACCATGCTCTCTGCCCTGCACATAACAGACACACTGAGCAAATTACCAGAAAACCAGGTCTGACAAATGTGGTCCATATATGGAAACCATACATGGTATCTGGAATCCAACCACACTATGAGTGACCTGAAAACCTGGGGAACACTTTGGTGTACATTTGATATCCATCCTGGTAGAAATGAAGTATGCCAAAATGCCGGTGGTTGGAAAAAAGGTAAAAAAAAAAAAAAAAAAAAGTCAGTTTTCTGTTCTTCTCCATAATAAGTCTATGGGGTTTATTGGGTTTTTTATTGCAATTGTGTGCGGAAACCATATGAGATATCATTCCGATGTTTGGGATCTGTATTCTTTGTGCCAAGCTGAACATTTTTTGTCTGGGACAATAATTTTAGGATCAACCATTTGGGACTGGTAGGCACTTTAAAATTTTCGCATTCTGTGCAGATGGACAGATTGGCCGGTTTTTGGGAATTTTATGGAATTTCATGCATCGGAATCTTTCAAAAAGTCATAGTACACTATTCCTCATCAATCTGCACATTTTTCCAATTATATGTCTGGGGCAGTGCGTGCTGTCCGAGCACTAGTTACGCGATGAAAAAAGTGGCGGAAGATGAATATATATTTTTTTAATATGATTAAACGCGTGGGAGTGCTATAGTGCTCGGCAGCTTCACTGCCCCGAGCCCTAATAATAGAATAGAATAGAATCTTTATTTGTCAGTAGTTTGAACACATACATATACATGGCCGTGTGTTTTGGGTCATTGTCATGTTGGAATATCCAAGACCATCCCATGCACAATTTGAGCTGATGCGTACAAGTTTTCCTTCAGTATGTTCTGATAACTTCATTCATTTTACCATAAATTTTGATCAAGTTCTCTGCACCTTTGTAGTTCACACATCCCCAAAACATTAATCATCCACCCTGATGTTTCACAGTATGGATGGTATAACTTTATCATAGGCCTTAGTGACTCTTCTCCAAATGTAGTGTTTATGGTTGCGGCCAAAAAGTTCAGTTTTGGTTTCATCACTCCAAATTACCACGTTCCAAATGTTCTTGTCTCTATGCCGTTTGTCATATTGTAAGAGGCTGCTTTGTGGCACTGGTGTAGTAAAGGTTTTCTTCTGGCGATTTGATCATGCAGCTCATTTTTATTCAAGGTCCTCCTTATTGTGCATCTTGAAAACAGCCACATCTTTTTTTTTTCCAAAGACTCCTGTATGTCAAATGAAGTTATTTGTGGGTTTTTCCTTGGATTCCAAACAATTTTCCTGGCAGTTGTGGCTGAAATCTTTGTTGATTTACCTGATTGTGGCTTGGTTTCAACAGAATCCCTCATTTTACAATTCTTTATTTTAGTTTGAACTCTGCTGACTGGCATTTTCTAGTCCTTGAATATATTTTTATATAATTTTCCTGCTTTATACAGTTCAATGACCTTCTCCCACAGATCCTTTGATAATTATTTTTCTTTTCCCATGACTTGGGATTCAGAAATGTCAGTGCAGTACTGGAAGGAACATGCAGGGGTCTGTCAGCAGCCTGCAAACTGACTTTTTATACATACACTTTGATTACAAGCAAACAGATCACAGGGGAGGTTGTTACCTTTTATAGCCATTTATACCCATGTGTGTCAGTTTGTGTGTATGTCAAAACCTCCAGGGTATGTCAACGTTTGATCGAGGTCATTGGGATAGTTTCTGTTGTTTCTATGATTTAAAAACAGCAAATGCATTTGTTTGATGATAAATGGTTTCATCCAACCCCTAACCATGATTGAAAGAAAAGATTTTGTGTTATTCTTATTTTCTGAAAAATGGCCAAAAAAACTCATTAATTCTGCTAGGGTATGTAAACTTATGAGCGCAACCATACATACATTTTATGTCTTTTCCATCATTTATTTATTTATTTATGTATTTGATAGGAACAATGTAGTCAAATATAGTTACAAGCCTGCAGTTGATGTGATATATAAAGAGTTTATAGTTACTGCTAATTTTCAACTCCTGTTCCTGGCTGGGCTTTTCTACAGCACTACAGTACATTATAATTATTGATTACCAGCTGCCTGGACATAATATTCCCCAACAACCGAAATCAAATGAGATGATTTTCTGTACTCATAGGATATGGTCGTCTCCCACTTTGATCACGCAGAAGCCACTTTGGCAAGATCAATGTTACAATTGTTTTCTTCTGTAATGTTGTTGTAGCAGGAATATCTAAATCTTACTCAGATACAGCAATACTATTTTTTGATTGGCTGTTCAATAGCTATATTCTTTTTATGTGATTAGCTGGTGCATGGAAGGCACTTTCTGAACTCTACGCAGAACCCACTTGAATCCGACCTGTTCCACTGGAAATTCCAGTGCAACTTGGTGAGCTTTATCCTGGTTATTTCTCTGCCTGAGAAATACAAGGTGTGGATTCTGAGCATGTGAATGAGTTGAAATGCATGTGTCTCCTGCCCAATGCATGAGACTTGAGAGCCCTGAAAATGTCACATTTTGCTGGAAAAACTACTGCTGCGTTTCCACTGATGGTATCAACTACTTGCCTCAACTTGACTTGGTTTCGGTACCAGCCTGTTGTATTTCCACCGCAGGTTAGTACTTCAAAGTAAACTAAAGAGGCCTGAAGTCTTGTCTGTTTTGATTTTCCTCATAGGTCCCAACTTTGATAAAAACATCAACAGTCATCAGTGGCAAGAGATAAAATCACTCTTTTTTGCTTTTTGAATTGTATCATCATTTACACTTATGATCTTCTTTTCCTTTCGGCTGTTCCCTTCAGGGATCGCCACAGCGAATCATCTGCCACCATCTCACCCCACCCTCTGCATCTTCTCTCCCACCAACCAACTTTATGTCCTCTTTCACCACATCCATAAATCTCCTCTTTGGTCTTCCTCTAGGCCATCTGCCTGGCAGTTTCAACCTCAGCATCCTACTACCAATATATTCACTGTCCCTCCTCTGTACATGTCCAAACCATCGCAATCTAGCCTCTCTGACTTTGTCTCCAAAACATTTTAGATGTGCTGTCCCTCTGATGTATTCATTCCTAAGCCTATCCATCCTCGTCACTCCCAGAGAGAACCTCAACTCATCTCTGCTACCTCCAGCTCTGCCTCCTGTCTTTTCCTGTGCCACTGTTTCTAAACCATTCAACATTGCTGGCCTCACTACTGTCTTGTACATCTGCCTTGTAATAAAAGAGCCAATACCCTTTTATCACACCTAACACTTTTCTCCAACCATTCCAACCTGCCTGCACACACTTCTTCACCTCTTTTCCACACTCTCCATTGCTCTGGGCTGTTTAGCCTAAGTACTTAAAATCCTCCACCTTCTTTATTTTTATTCCCTGTAACCTCACCATTCCTCTTGGGTCCCTCTCATTCACACACATGTATTCTGTCTTACTGCGACTAACCTTCATTCCTCTCCTTTCCAGGGCATACCTCCACCTCTCTAGATTTTTCTCTATTTACACCCTGCTCTCACTACAGATCACAATTTCATCTGCAAACATCATAGTCCATTTGAATCCCTTCAAATTTCCAACCAAAATTGATAAATCAACAAAACTGTAAAAATAAATACCTTATCCAAGAAAAAAATAAATAAATCAATCAGAGTGTCCTTTTAATCAAAAGGGTTTAGCCTACAATTCGGCTGTAGAATTTAAACAATTCTATTTATTTAAACATAAAGAGTTTATTTAACCAATGTAACATTCAAAAATGAAAGAATAAATTGGTGGTTTTAACTCACCGTTGAATCAATATATTTAAAAACAGTAGAAAATCCAGATCAACCGCATGCAGGAACAGCAACAGGTGTGTGTGTGTGTGTGTGTGTGTGTGTGTGTGTGTGTGTGTGTTGGTGAAGCCACAGCCACAGACAGACAGCTAGTGTGCAGCACCAGCTCCAGATATACAGGTGACATCAGGACCATGACCAGGTGCAATCAATTGGGAAATTAGGTCATGCGGGTTTCAGATGCCCTATCTGACACAACCCTTTGCATTTATCTGGGCTTGGGTAAATAAGACACTGGCTTGTGCTTCCTCACGGCTGCTTTCACCATTTACACTTATGATGTTTGTCAATTTAAAGGATACTTTTACAAGCAAATTGTTGCAAAAAATTGCAATGAAACATGGGCTGCATCTCTCAGCACACATGAGACACATCAGCAACATCAAAAGTGGTACTGCCTTGGTGCATTTTATCTGAATCTTCAAGAGTGAGGCAAAAAATTAGGAAAAGGCATGAAAATGACAACAGTCTGTTCATGTTAAAGCTGCATAAACATTTTCATGAACATTGTGGAGAGAAACTTATGATGCCATTGCTTTAGTAATTTGAGGTATTTAGTCTATATATTTACACATTTTCACAGTCTGATACTTCAGCAGTTTTTATGACAAACTGCAAATTTCCTGAGTTTTTCTACTCTTTTTTTTAAAAAATACTTTTCATTGCTGTTTTTGAGAAAACATAAAATACAAACGGTAAAAGAACAAACAGCAGGGGGGAGAATCCAACATTCAGCCCTACAGTTGAAACATACACAGTTTGCTTTTTTTATTTTACAGTTTTTAAACATTACAGTTGAGCCATTTTAATCAATTTCCAGCAAAGATTAGTTTTTTACTCTTTTAAATTGATAAATATCATATACGTAGATAATGCTACAATTCAAGCAGAATCAAAAAAATATTTGTTTCTTACAACCAATTTAAATGCAAAATAATTTTAAATTTTTGAGTTACAAAAACATGAGGAGGATGAAACTTACAGTACATTATAAATAATAATTTCTAAAAAAACAAAAAAACAAAACACAATACTTTATGATCAATCTGTGATGTATTTATCAAGATAGAACCAACATAAAAATTTCCTCTGACACTTTCCCACCAGTTTCACTCAATGTCCCACTCCCACACTGTGACCTGATAACACACATATGTATTGAACCACTAATGACTGGACTGATAGTTTAGGTGATACTAGAAATAGTATCTGTTGTTCATGCTGGTGCATGCTCATGCAGTAGAAATGCCAAAAAATTTGCATTTACACATTTTAGTTAAGGTATGTTAAGCAGATACCACCTATTCATCTGATATATGAGGTAATCTGCAATTGTAAACTACCAAACACATTATAGTCATGGGGAAAGGGTTTATCTTCTTATCTTAAAGTCTTTTTTTTTCTTTACAGATTGTGCTTATGCCCGTGAAGCCAAGTGGGATCAAGAAGGAAATGGAGAACACTGAAATGACAATCTTAATGTTGGAAATGGAAGCTTAAAAACTCCCCCCTATGTGACAACAATACATTGTCTGCCCTACTTTTACTCAGGTACAGTAGAAAGTACAAATCTGAAGGACTTGTACTTTACAACTTCATACTCTATTACATCTTAGAGGTGAATATTTTGTTTTTAGTATCTTCTTCTTACTACTACTTCCTCTTCTTCTTCTTCTTCTTCTTCTTATTATTATTATTATTATTTTTTTTTTATTGTTATTTTTATTATTATTATTAATAGTAGTAATAGTACTAGTAATTACAATTAATTATTGTTTTTTAATTAATTAATTAATTAAATAGAAATATTTGTTTCTCACAGTGTAAACTACAAACATATGATCCCATTAAATATCATGCACTATGATAGTACAACACTGACCTATTTACTACACAATAACAACTTTAACTTTCATACTTATTACATTTTGCTGCTAATCACTAGGTCTACATACATTTAGTTAATATAGAATATTTACTTAGGGATTCAGTATTACTTGAATCAGAGGCAGTTTCACATATCTAATAATTCACAATTAACCAGACAAACAAACCTTAGAAAATGAGGTTGACTTTATTTCCAATTTTTTAACGTCACTTTAAAAATACCAGACACAACCACACATGATACTTCTTACGTAAAAGAAACCATAAATGGGAAATGTGAGGGAAATTAGCACTGTTGCAAAAATTGTGTGGAACCAAAAAAATGTGTATAAAATGGGAATTGAAAGTTACATAAAAAATTAAAAAGTATTAAAAAGTATTAAACAGACCACAGACCCTAAGAGATAAGATAATGCAAGATTAAAGCATAATAGGACTATACCTACAGGTGTGTCATTTAAACAATCACCATCCATCATCCATCCATCAATCAAGCAGACATTTTTTTAACCGTTTATTCCAGAGGTTCCCAAACTGTTCCACGCCAAGGCCCCAAATAGTATTAACTTCTGGCCAGGGCCCCCCCTTTGCAAACCCACTGACAATACAACAAAATATGTCAAGAAACACTGACTTCAATGCGTTTTCTTACTTTTATTCACTATACAATAATTACTGAATTTGTTTAGCATAAGAATATTAACTAACATGTTTCCACATTGTATATTCATAAGAATCCTTGATAATTAGCATCTATTTTTTATGTTCTTTTGTTTTTAATTTTTTTCTCATTTTTCCTCCAATTTTCTGAGGCTCCCCTAATGCCCCCTTGAGGTCCCATCATGTTTGCCGTGACAATCAGGATGGGGGGGTAACATGATGAGGCTGTGGTGTGGGGATGCTTTCATCAGGGGTCTTTGTACTTGGGGTGTGGGGCAGGTGGATATGACAGGAAGGTGAGTGTTGGAGGTGTGGTCCTCCTGAAATTCAGATAAGATTACCTAAAAAAAAGTGTCTAGATCTAATTCCAGATTAAATGGGTCATCTTTGGCCCATGCCCAACCCTTTTACCAAGTTTCACAAAATGTTTTGCAAAATCCTGCAAAAACACAGACAAACAAAAAAAGAATCTCCTTTGTAGAGGTAATAACAGTCACTTTTGCTGCTCCTCACATCTTCTGTTAGTCTACTCCTCGCTCTTTAGCAATTAACAACCATGACAGACCCATCATTCTGTTGACTTCCGTCTGTCCTCCCTGAGTCTCTTTATCTTTACTAAACACAGTGTGCGCTGTGTGCCGCTATGTTGTGTAACTCATGGAATGGGGACATAAATCCACTTATACGGTGACTTGTGGGGACGGCCTTTCCTTATGGGGCACACACATATAAGTCTTCATATCATATCATAATTGCTAAATTTGTGTGTGTGTGTGTTTGTGTGTGTAGATCAAAGTGTATATACGAATGTTTCAACATATGGTGTGTGTGATGTCAAAATGCCCCCTTCTACAAGAGTTTCACACTGAGCACAGAGAAATGCAATAGTTCTTTTAATTGAAAAACTTTCTGTAATTAAGTGACAGAACATACACCAGCAAATAATGAAAACATTAATTCAACGCTATTGTGTCAACAAAAGAAAAAAAAATATATCACAGATCTTGTTTTTTCACAAATATAAATAATAATATTATTAATACAAATTATTAAATTTTTCTGCATTTGTTCAGTTATTCATAGATATGTGATGAATTAGATAATAATGCTGCAAGCCTTGCAAAGATTCAACTATGCTATTGAACAAGTATTGATAAATCACTGGCAATAAAAAGGGAAGAAGACAAAAAAAGTGAAGTGACTCTTTCAACAAAGCAGTGACTGTAACTATTGAAAGGAAATTGAAAAAAAAAAAAAAACAAACCTGCTGCAGTGCAGCTTCATTGGCCTCTTGTGGTAATGTTTGGATTACACATCTTGAAACCTGCATCATTTATTACTCATCTTAAATCTCAGCTGATTATTTAGCTGAATAAGCAAAAAAAATGTCCCTAAATTATAAATGAAAAGAGAACTCACTCTAAAAGATTGCACCAACATAACAGAAAGTCAAATGTGTGAAGGGAAAGGTTTACACTGTGTGGTCAAAGTGCAAATGCTGTGGTAAATGCAGCATCTTATTTTAGAGGGCGAGACCTCAGTTTTGCGAGACCTTTACTTTGCCAGTCGTCAGTGAGCCCCCTTCAACCCCCAGATAAATCTCAACGCTAACGTCTGCATTTACAAAGATCAAAAGTCACCCTGCCCGGTTCAGTCAGACTAACTGATTGTGCAAGTTTCCCAGAAACCAACAAAAAATAGCTACAAACACAGAGAACAGCAAAAGAACACACTGAGGCCCAAGGAGCAAGAAACTAAACTGAGAAAAAAGGAAGTGTCAGCTGACAGATGATAATAATACTCAGTAGTTGTAGGGAGTGCCCCACATACAATCTGGTACTATTCTCTCTCTCTCGCTCTCTTTCACTCTCTCTCTCTCACTGTTTGCCTCTCCCTCATGTCATCTTCATTTCCTCCTTACGTTCACTTGTTTGAAAAGCAATATTAGTGATAGTTGACAGCAGGCGACTGAACACAGAAGACTCAACTGTGTATGTGGCACAGAACATCGCTTTCTCCTCTTAGAAGACAAGTGTGAGGTGAGCCATCTAAAGGTGTTGAAATATAAAGGCTATGCTGTCTTTTAATTGCTCTAGTTCTCACTTTTTTTTAAAAGTAATTAATTAATTTCTTTTAGTGTTATTGATGTTTGATATTTTTAAATATTACCCTGTGTTGCTGGATGAGTGACTGAACTGTGGAAGTGTTTCTGTAAAAAAAAACCAAAAAAAAACAACTGCTTAAATAATTTTAGAATAATTTGTCTTCTTTTGTTTTGTCTGCATGCAGACATCAGGCTTTGTTTCTCAGAGCACTGTGCATTTATGAGCAGCATTAGAAACTCCTCAGACTCTTTGATGTGTGACCTGTCTTTGTTTTCTCTTCCCTTACTTCTTTGTCTTTTTCTTAATTGTCCCTCTGTTTCAGTATCTTTCCCTTCACAGCTCAAACCTTTACGCCCCCCACGTGGTGTGTGATCAGGTGGAATGGTGGAGGGTGGCGTGGGTACTTGCCCTCATGTGTTTGTGGTGGACAGCCAAGCCAGCTATGCCTCCCTGCCCAGCAAACAAAAAACATGGTGGAAGAGAATACGCCAAAGGTTTCTTCTCACACTGCTGGGTCTGGTCTTGTTTGGACTTGTTGTCGAGGGATTTTTCCTCTATAAACTCTACCAAAAAACTGAGGTGAGACTGATATCTGCATGTGACAACATCTACGCATGTCTATGGTGCTTGGAGAATGGAAATTCCTATTTTCAAGAATTTCCCTATTTTTCTCGACGTCATAGCCAGACTCACACACACGGTGGACAGCTGTACACTAGTTGTACATAAATTATCTTTCACTCTCTAAGTCACAAGCCACTTGTGATAATTGTTTCATTCTCTAGTTTTACTTCTCTTTTTTCTGACACTCTTGAGTGCAAGATGGTTAATATTACTTCACTTTACAAAAATAGTTTAATAATTTTTATTACACACATTCCACTTGAGACAATAATCAGACAATTTTTAACTGATCAAAAATGATTTTACCTTTATTCATTTACCAGCTATTACATTCCTTATTTTTTCAAATAATTCTCTCTTGGCAATGATACAAATCTATATGCAAGAAGTTTATTTATTTATTTATTGTTTTAATTATTAATAAAGTATAAAAAAAAAATAGGTAGGGGTTAATGTTGGCTCCAGTAAGTATGTGCATTCTTTGTATTAAAAAAATTGCTGCAAACACATTAAATAATTAATTTGTCTGATTATATCTAAAGATGTATCTGCATTTCCACACATTTCTGCATGAACACTTCTGTTAATTTCCCCAAGTAGGATACTTCCTAAATTTGAAGGTCATAAACTTTTGACGACTTGTATGACAGCACATGTATTTGTCACTGTTCTTGTCTCTTTTTCCCTGTAGACGTTCTTCTGTTTGCCGCCT
The DNA here is from genome assembly GCA_029814645.1 of Fowleria isostigma. NCBI lineage: Eukaryota > Metazoa > Chordata > Actinopteri > Kurtiformes > Apogonidae > Fowleria > Fowleria isostigma. Next base: position 20,727,684 of record JAPTGZ010000001.1, on the reverse strand, counting down.
TCTCTCTGCCAGAATCAGTCAAATCCCCAACTATCTGCTCAGCTTGTAAGTGTGGATTTATGTATCTGATTGCATGCAGCGACTTACTCTGCTTGACAGTTGTTTATCATGTTTCTGTTTTTGTGTCACAGGGCGGCCACATACTGAGTCGAGAGCGAAATGAAGGTATTACTATACTGTCTGTTTAATTATTTATGCCTCAACATTTTACAAGACAGCTTTATTTGAAGGAAAATCACACGTACAGTATGGTAACATGCAAAATCACTACATGTTTACTGTCAATAATTGCAGTGATTCAAATACATTAAGCAATGTGTGTTTGATTTATTTGACCCTGTGTTCTTCAATAGGATCTGATGAGTTTCACACAACACAACCACATCCAGATCAGCTGAGACGGCGGCCCCTGGCACACCTGCTCGGTTAGTGCTTTCTCACAATACCTGCACCTAAATACAGCATATACAGTCATGGTTGATTAGTTCTTATTGACTGTGTATAAACCGTTTTTTTTGTTTTTTTTCATTCTAGGCCCCAGACTCCCTGTGGGGCCGGACAATGTGGTGCAGTGGGAAAAACAGGGTGAGGCCTTCACTGTGGACATGGGCTACAGCAATGGCCGACTAGTGACTGAGAGAGAAGGTTACTACTACCTCTACTCCAAAGTTCATCTAAATGCTGCGAGAGAATGTTTACTTATCAGTCACAAAGTCATGAAGTACACAAATGCTTACGGAAAGCCGATAGAGCTTATGAAATCAAAAAGGTTAGTCACAGTGCCACTCCTTACTTCCTTCCTCTGTTGTTGTAGGTTTTACTGTCTTTATGGTTGTATTCAGTCAAGAGTGTAACATCTCCAATGTGTTTCCTCTAGTTTCCGCTGTCCAACTCAAGAACCCCCGAGTCAGAGATCTTCAAATGCAGAGAATCTGTGGAACAGTTTTCTTGCCGGCATCTTCCATCTTGAAAAAGGAGATCAAATTTATGTCACACTGGACAACGGACAGTCATTACGTCCAGGACCAACTGACAGTTTCATGGGGGCCTTCATGGTATTTCCTTAGAGCAGGGATCTCAAACATGTGGTCAGGGGTCCAAAACCAGCCAAAAGGTCCAATCTGCCCCACAGGATGAATTTGTGAAGTGCAAAAATTACACTGAAGATGTTAACAATCAAGGATGGCGAACTGATTTTTGTTCAGGTTCCACATTCAAATCAATATGATTTAAAGTAAAATAATAGCATAATAAACTATAAGTAGTGTCAACTCCATTTTTCTAGGTTCAACTGGACTAGTTTTGCTCTTTTGAAACAAAATTAGTCTAGTTGAACCTTGAAGAACTACCAAGAAGAATAATGACATGAGCAAATTAGAAATTGAATGATAAATTGTTCTTACTTTCATTCCAAACTCTAAATTTTCACCAATTTTCCACATGTTATCAATGTTACAGTGTTTGTAATGCACATGTACAAATTATAATCTGAGGCATAATATTGTTAAAAGTGCACTTATTTTTCTTACAAATTTCAGTTTTTCCAGGTTATTCACTTTTTTTTTTTTTTGGTGTGAAAGAATAGTTTGTAAATGTAAATATTTTTATAATTTAACATTTTTCATTACACTAAACCAAAAAGAAAAATTTATAATTATTTATAGGTTATGATGTTATTACTTTACTGGCCCAGCCCACTGGAGATCCAATCGAACTGAATGTGGAAGAAATGAGTTTGTCACCCCTGCCTTAGAGGGATATGGATATGGCTTTTGATTAGAGTCTATGTCTCTGCATGGTCATTTCCTCATACCTTTGGTAAATCTAATATATAGGTAATCTAATATATACGGTATTCATTAAATGTATTTGTATTATTTATGGAAATGAACCACATATTTGTGATAAAGAAGAGTAACTGATATTCAGGCTGTAAAAACTGTTTGATCATTTGTTATATATTTTGTGTGAATAAAATACATTTTAATCATCAAACAGAAATGCGATGTAGAGTAATTGCTGGAAAAAAGTTTTTAAAGGATAAAAGTTAAAGACAACACTGCACAGATTTCTTTTCTGCTTGTTGCATACTAAAATGAACATGCAAGTCAGGCTCCAATCAGCTTGGATATTATTACAATCTTTGAAATAAACCACAGACAAGCAACCCATGCAGCACAGTTGCAGATGTATACACATAATATACAAACACCTGCAAGGCATTGTGTGTGCGAAGAGCAGGATGTGGTTGAGTAAGGATGCACTGAAAAGAGGATGAAAGGGGAGATGAGTGCTGATGTGCTGAGGTGAGTGTGTCTGAGTCAGCTCTATTCACAGAGTATAGGGGAAAGTTTCACAGACATCGCAATGCTGTCAAATGGAAAAAGAAGACGTACAGTGTGGGGGTTCAGAGACAGTGAGCGAAGGAGACATTAACACCCAAAAGGAGGAATGTGGCAGGGAATAAAGGTGGAACAAAAAATTTAAGTCTGTAATGACTGTATGAGAAAGGAAACTACACAGACAGGTAGACAGACAGACAGACAGACAAGTAGGCAACCAACACAACACTAAAACAAACGCAGACACTGACCTTAGATACAAGTGAGATATTTGGGTCATTTCCTGCTCTGAAACTCAGATAAGCATCGTAGTGCTGGAGTGAACACACACCAACAAACAGAAAAAAAAACCCCACTTTGTGTTATTGTTGGTGGCAGAAGGAGTTTACCTCATTTGTACTTGAAGCTATTTATTCTATACAATTTTCTGCAATAAATGAACTAAAAAAGCAATGTTTTGGTTTTCATGCATTGGTTTAATAGTTTTACACTGTTGGCCATAACATTGGAATAAAATATTTTTACCTTTTCTAATGAAATGATGTGACAATATGATTTATTGTTGATTGATAAAGTGTAACTGGGACTCAGTATGTAATTATTGTATCGAGACAAAGGTGATTACTGATGTGTATAAATAGGAACTAAAAGTAAAATGTGTATAAAATCAAAAAGTTATGGTCAGCAGCGTAGTTACTGATTCTTTTACATCAAATCATTTTCGGTCAATTTATCTATTTTTCAGTGCTGCAATGCAACTTAAAAATCCACATAATATAATTTATCATAATAAAATTGATTCTAGTACATTTGGGCGTTGTCATGTTAGTACTTCAAAGTCATTTTATGCAGGTTTTTTTAAAATATTGTCCCAACTGAGGTTTGTTTGTTTAAACACATTTTTCATTACTTTTTTAATGACATTTTCTTTTATTAAGGATATGTGCAGTATGCAGCGTGTCAGTGAACAAAACAGAATGGAGAATCAGGAGCCAAAAACCGAGACACTTGGACATGTTTTTATCACTTTAACAGATGTTATCTTCATTGACCTTCATTTCATTCACTTAACCATAACCACAGCATACCTAAACCTGCACCCGACCCCAACCTGGAGCTAACTTTAATCTTAACCTAAACTTAACCTTTACAACACATCGCTATCCTCAGATTTAATGATTCACATTGCACGAGCTTGTATTTTGTTCCCAAAACTCTACAGGTTGACGCACTACACACTAATAACATTTTGACACATGCTCATTATCATCTGGTTGTGAAGGGCTTACTTCAAAGAGGTGTAATCATAGTATTCTATTTGTTCTTTATCGTTAACAGCTTGATTTAATAACACAGGAGGCGCAAATGTGTTTGTTTGCTGGCTCACATCTTTTTTTCTTCCAAACCACATTGTATGGTAAATAAACAGGAAGTGATGTTCATTTCAGTTCCCGTTATAGCCTGCGTAACAACTGGGAACTTTCCTTTATCTACAACCATTGAATTTATTCCACTTGAAAGTTTAGCACTTTCTCACACATTTATCACACACCTAATATTTCTGCTGCTGATATCCATATTCTGACATTATTTTATAATGATGATTAGATAAAATCCATTCTATTTGTGTTTGTCCATAGGCCTTAAACCTGTTTGGTAAATATTCATATCCCACACATGCAAAACACAATCATTTTTAGACATATTTTAATTGTAATTTAGAGTCACTTTGTAAGTTATTTCAAGCATTAAAAACATACTCATTATTACTCATTAGAGCAGATACATTTTACAACAGAAGACCAACATGAGAAAAGCTTGTTTAACAATTTAAATCATGCATTTAATCAGTCTTATCTTTATAGTCCCGGCCATTTATAAAATGAAAGAAAAAACCATAAAGGCACATTTAACTTAATGTAGACTGAAGAATCATCACCTCCCTAAAATAATTGCCCATGCATTTTTTTTTTTTTTTTTTACAAAAATGACTTTTTCATCTAAATTATCTTCTCATATTTAAGTAAAATTTTTGTGTTTCCTGAATAATCTCAAAAAAGTGACATGGGCATTTATTTTAGGAAGGTGACAATACAAAGTATGTTGAAATCTAAGTATATTGCACTTCAACACTAATGTAGTGATACCTACATTCAAATAAATTCTATTTAAAAAAACAGCAATATCAATATAAATAATAGTAATAAATAGATCAACATAAAAAAATAAATAGATGATATACAGAGTAACATTTCTAGATATTTCCACCAGTTGAAATGAGTGTCTGGTCTAGTCCATATCTCCTCTCTTCAAAAGTACCCTCATAGCTTAGACAGTCTCTGCCTGTTACCAGTTGACCCAAAGAGAATCCAATGTTGGTTCTGTCTGGTTTTGTCCATAAGTGTCAGGCAGATCTGGATCTCATGCATTGTAAAATTAGGACTACATTGTCTGTTTTAGTCCACAAGGAATATCCCGAATCCTGAGCCCCTCTGCTCCAGCCTCCAGTATTCCACTCCAGCCTTCGGTATGGTCATTTGAGAGGACAGTCTGCTTTCTGCGTCCATCCAGCTCACCGTCCAGCACTTCTTGGTCACAGGTTTTGAGTCTGCAACCTTTGGAAGCTCAACCTTGCAGGTGAGTTTATCGTCCAGATCCACACTGATGACCCCGGCAGGGCAGTTTTGTAGGCAGGTGAAATTGAGATTAACATACATGAAGTACATCCCGTTTCGTTTGACCTGAAGTGAATGCTGCTCCTCGTCAAAATGGAAGTTGCTTCCCACCGAGGTTCCATCACCATATTCGATGACGCGCCATTGCATGGTAGAGTTCTGCAATACACCTACAGGAGGAGACAGACACTTCATTTAGTTCATGTTTATGCTCTGCAACACTATACTACTGACTGATTTTGTTTTCTTAGTTTAGATGTTAACTTGACAGTGCAAATCTAATCTATTTATTTTTATATTATAATATACTATAATCTTACATATTTTAATATTATAACACAATAAGATACTTATTTTTATTATCATCATTATTATTATTAGTAAGTATTAGTTAGTAGTATTAGTAAGTATTAGTTAGTATTAGTAGCAGCAGCAGTAGTAGTAGTAGTACTATTGATCTTATTATGACTACTTTTCCACTTGTACTTTCCAATGTAAAACTGCAATTTTTCCACAGCTTTTTTTTTTTTTTAATAGTTATTGAATTGCTTTTACTTGTGGTATTTCTTGTGCGTATATTTGGTGTAGTGCTGCTGTTGGAACCTCAATTTCCTGAGGGCTCTGTCCAAATGATCGATCCAGTTCAATCTAATCTAATCTAATCTAATCTGAAATGTTTTAATAATTTTGAAAGTGTGCACTTAAAACAGTTTATGTTACAGAAAATGACAGAATATTTTCTTGAGACCTAATAATGCATTTTTGTCCTCTGTGGGAACAAGGGTTTCACAGATTTACTAAAAAAAAAAAAACACTGTCCACTGCCATAAAAAGAAATAAAAAAGATCTGAAAAAATTGTGCACCATTCTGTTTCAATCAGGACAATTATTAACATTTAAAAAACCAAAACGTATACTTTCCTGGGCTTCAGGAGGATATAAACCTACTAATGGTTTTAAAGCAGGACAGTGTTAACCCTTTTCAGCTGCTTTGTGAGCCTATCTTGTGGCAGAAAACCTGTATTAAAGATAATCATTTATCAGATAAAAGTAAACTTACTTGACTTGACCTCCATGTAGGCAAAATTCTGCATCTGTTGAAAAAACAATAGAGATACAAAACATGATGAATATAGCCCCCAGTAAACAGCGTCCGTTCAGACAGACCCACTCACATTTACACATATTATCAGTGTTGTTTGGTTCTTACCTTATAAACTGGGGAGTCTGTGGGCCCTGTTGGCCCTGGTGCCTCATATTTGAGGTACCCAGCAGAGGGGGTCATTTTGGCCTGGAGGTCCCGGACGGCCAGGACCCCCCCGGCCGCCACCGCCGCCACGGACGCGAACAGAACCAGGACTGAGATGACCAGACAAGTGTCCAGACAATGTCCACGCCGCCGTCCACTGCCCTGGCCAGACTCCACGTCCATGTCTGGGTTTTGTTTTCCTCCCATTAATCGGCAGGTCGTAGTCTGGGCTTCAGAGAGAGTGTCCAGTTTACCAACTCTGGGTCCAAAAGCCTCGGAAAGCCTTGAGATGCGTGGATGGTCGTGAACCTGCACAGATCCACGGTCCTCTGGGTGTCACAGACCAGTCCTCCTCCACAGACCACTGTCGCGGCTGTCAGCACCATGATGGCTTTTTATAGTCTACTTGGGCTTTGCAGACAGTTTCAGGGACGGAGGAAAAACGCGGAAGTCATGGGTTTCCCTCTCGCCTCCTCCAGAGCTCACAGGAGGTGAGAAAACGACACGCACAAACTTTCCACCGCTCTTTTTTGCTGTTGCGCAAGCGGCCCTGGGGCTGTAGATGTGGTGGAAAACGAAAGGGACAAGTAAAAGCCTTCCGACAGTCAAACACTAGTCAGTCTCAACATCAGTAGATGAAACAGACTGGCAAAAGTGGCACAATGGAGGTCAGGATCGAAGAACTTCACTGGAAAATTATCAAAGCAAACTGCAACAACAACAATAAAAAAAGATAGGCCAATAAGAATAATCCAGATAGATGATAGTAGTAGGGTGCGGCTTTGCAGACAGTGTTACATAATCAGTCTAAAAATAGCTCACAGCGTCACTCCAACAGGTATATGTACCTGTCGCAATTCTGGCATTACCACGTGATTGTTTAAAAATAAATAAATAAAGGCCTCTGCATCTGCAGGGAGTTTGCATCCAAAACCAAAGCATGACTTCAATAGAGTTAGGACTTCAACAGCCAATCAGCTGACAGCCTTAGTATAGTGCAGTATAAAAGCACTTGTACCCTCTGTGTTCCACTGAGAAGACTGAACACCAAAACACAGTTATG
>JAPTGZ010000001.1:20693664-20709853 GCA_029814645.1 Fowleria isostigma | reverse complement strand
TATCTATCTATCTATCTATCTATCTATCTATCTATCTATCTATCTATCTATCTATCTATCTATCTATCTATCATAAACGGAAGGATAAAACAAAACAGGGTTAAAACTGTTGATCATGAGCAGGACAGACAAATGCACCTTCCCCTCGTGGTGTTTTTGCTGCCCTCTACCGCTGACATGTGTCAGTTGCTTTCTGCAGTTTCAATGTCAAAAACAAATGCAATCACCAACTTCCCCAAACTTATGGGGTAAATTACACAATGTTTTTTTTGTTGCACAATCGCTGCGATTAATACAGGAACTTTTTCTGGTTCCGTGTCATGAAAATGTATTTTACTGTTGGGAAAATCTGACTAATTTTTGAGGTTAAAACACATCTCACCTTCGAGCTGGAAGTCCAGTCCATGAAAGAAACAACTCTCATTTATAGCAGATCCATGAAATCGGAGATGCCATCTTTACAGTCAACAAGTTCAAAACAATAGCCTTGATATGGTATTAAACAAGTCAATACAAGTAGGTAGTACTTATTTAGATTAATATTCTTTTTCCTGAAATCCACAGATAGATGTCCAGATAAAATAAAAGAAAGAAAGAAAGAAAGAAAGAAAGAAAGAAAGAAAGAAAGAAAGAAAGAAAGAAAGAAAGAAAGAACAGCATCCTGGGTTAGAGAAAAGAAAGGATCTAACCTATAATAGACTGACAATCTGTAACAGAAGCTCCTTAGAGAAGCAGTCTTTACAGTCAACATGTTCAAAGCAATAATCATGATATAATATTCAACAAGCAAACACCACAAGATGGCACATAGTTTTACGTACATTTGCTTCTCTTTAAATCCACAGAGCTCCATCCGCTCTCCTCAATCCTTTCCAACCTCTCTTTGCTTTAAATTAACTTTATCTGTGATGGAAAAAACTTTTACTGTGTGGTAATTACAACTAATTTCCCAGGATATACACAGATAACAGCAGCTTGCCTTAGAATTGAAATCCATGCCACTCAAAAGAGAAAAGAAAAGAAAAGAAAAGAAAAGAAAATTTTTACAACATAATACCAATCTGCTTGTTCAGATCCCTGAAATTGGAGAGGCAGACTTTACCGTCAACAGCTTCAAAACAATAAGTGTAATCTAATATTCAGCACAATATGATGAATGGACTTACTTAATTCTTTCCCCCCAGAGTCGAGGAGTTCCCTCCCCACTTCACAGTCCTTGACCAACTACAGATTCTCACCTTGAATTAGGTTTATCCAGACTAAATCACAGAGAGGAGGTGGCAGCTCAGAGCAGGAGGTGCTGTTTTGTGGCATTTGTTTTGTTCCTGTTCTGTTTTGTTCTGGTTATATGGTACACGCTATGTCCCCATGTACAGTTATGGCAGAGATTTGTAAATATATTGACAAATTTTGCAAATGGGGATATGGTGAAGAGATATGTGAAAGATAGTCTGCATTACTTTAATCAGACACCACTTATAACTACAGTATTTAAGGTAGTGTAGATAAATAACACTTAGTCTTCAAAGACCGTCTATTAATCTAAGAATTATCTAACCATTAATTCTATTAGTATATCACATTAATTGAAGTAAAATACAGCTTCTCAACTTTTATAAGCTATTGGACGTTCAGAGGCTCCATGGTAAATATGGAACCACTGTTATGTTCTGCAACAGTGATTCACCATAAAATCATGGATCAGTGGATTAAAGACAGTGGTTGTACACACGTTTTATGTTTGGTTAATGATATATTTTGCTGAAAATGTACCTTTTTTTTCCAGTTTTGTCTGTTTTGATATAACCTTTGATACAATTTCTACATGATTAGTAAATTAAATATAAAAAAGTACCTGATTTTCACTGCTTAATTCAAAATGTAGAGAATGGTATTATAATAAATCAAATAGGAAAGGTTGAATGTAGAAGCATTCATTTAGAAGTTGTCACAAAACAGACTTAAAATTACTAGCATTAGTTTTATTATATACAATACACATTTTACTGTTCATAACAGTGATTTTTACTGATAGGCCAGAGTTAATGGATGATTTATTAACTGTAATAAAACCACTGATTGCAGATAAGTTAAAGATAAATATGTTGGGAGACGGTTCAAAGGTAAACAGGAGGGAAGTCATCAATAGCTTTATTGAACAATTTAAACAAACAACTTAATAGCTGCTCCATATGTAAAAATTATGCCAATATTATATTATTATGGGGCAATATCTGATTGTAAATCATAATTGTATAGGTTGAAAAGTGTTGAAAATAACTAAATAATCAAAGACAGTATATGCACAAAAAAAAGCACAAATTGAACCAATAAAGACCCAAACATCCGTCACCAAACAAAAGCACCTGCCAATCAAAGCTGTATAATACTTGTTGATCCACTAATCCGATCAATACATGAATAATTGACGTAATTCATCTTTTGTCACCTTTTCATGGTCATCAGATATGATCCATTTGGACTTTCAGAAGCTCCATAGTGAACATGGAAACACTATTGTCTTCTATAACATTGATTCACCAATAAAACCCATGGATTTGGATCAATGACAGTGGATGGAAATGCTTCATTTATGTTCACTTAATGGTAATATGGGACTGAAAAAGTCCCTTTTTTTCAGTTTTCTCTGCTTTTAATATCATAACCCTAAACCTGAATTTTTATGAACATCTAACCTACATGATCAGTAAATTAAATACTGGAAAATACCTGATTTATACTGATAAAATATGAACTACAGAGAATGATGATAAATCACTTAAGATGGGTGTGATGGCAATAGGGCATGCATTTCTCTCTCACTCCTCAGGTGTTTTGATCAAGTGTCTCCCTAGGGTGGCCTCAGGGTATATATAAATAGACAGCCGCACTCTGTCTTTGCAGCAGCGTTGCCAGACATATGATAATTATTATATTTGTATCATAATTTCACCCCCTGTCCATGTACAATCAATGATTCCAAAAATCCCATAATGTATGATCATTTTGAGTGAAATTTAAATGTAAAGTTTTATATAAAGATATTGTAATAACACTGTTGACATAAGTGTGATAAATACACATCACAATAACTTAATAAAAATAGCACATCAATAAGCTGATTTTCTTTTTGTTTAACTGTGTTTGGTATTAAATTTGGTTTAAATTTAGTTGACATTTTAGTATATTAATCATTTTTTAATAAGTGATTGTTTCCCTAATCATAATGAGCATAAATAGCATTATTTTAGCTTTTTCTAAAATTTCATTTTTTTAATTTCATTTTGAGCTCATACACTCCATGTACAGTGGAATTTCATATACATGTACAATAATCAACACTGTTCATACATCTCATACATGTGTACAGACATACATGCAAAGATTGTGCACATACAAAAGAACAAGTAGACTTATAGAACGTAAATGTCAAACGATACATGTTGAATTATACAGGAAAAATGTTCATGTAGAAATACGGAGACTGTACATGTAGAAAATACACACAAGTGTACATAGATGTGGCAATTATGTTGACAAACATTGTGTGTACACCACACGTATAACATATCATTCTACAACAGGAGTCCCCAGTAGTATACCACCCCTGAAGAACAAAAGCCCCAAAAGGAGTGGGAAAAAGCAGAGCTTATTTAATTAATAAAGATGTTTGCAAGATATGTTCCATGGCATGGAGTTCAAAAGTCCCTCAATTACATATTGACCTGTCAATCAACGGCATGACGTTGTAGGAGTGACGCATGACGTAGCATAGCAACTGGAAACGTACACAAAGTTGAAGAACAGCTTTTTTTCCGAAGTGCACTTAGTTTAACGGTTGAACTGCATTTAAACATTCGACACAGGCAGAGACCAATGGATCCAAGCACTGTAAATCAGGTATGTACGATAATTTTCCTCAAAATATAATTTGAAGCTTATCTGGTACACTAATTTGTCTTTTTTTATGCTTTGCGGACCTTCACATTGGCGCTCTGCTGTCGGCCTTCCCGCCTCTGCAGTTGTTCATGTATTGGTTCGGTTCTCTTGTGCTAGTAAATCTCTTTTACTGATAACCTTCCCCGTCCTGTGCGTGTTTTGGGCACTCCTCCGTTTTGGTATTTGACAAATGGGTCATTTAGTTGGTCCGTTTGTCTGTTTGTTTGCGGTCCGTTGCCTTGGTAACCGCTGATCACTCGTCGTTATACGGATTTAGATAAGTGTTTTTTGTTTTTTGAACTTTATTTTTCAGAATTTTTTTTAAGGATTTAGGTAAGTGTTGTTTTAGATTCACCTTTTCCCGGGAGTTCCCTGATAGGTTTAGGGACACTTTCTCCCTGTGGGTTTGTGTCTTTGCGGGTTTGTGGACCGTTACCGTTGGTTGTCTGACCTTCTTGGGGACACTAGTGGGTTCCACACGTTCGGCTTTGTGCTTTATCGTCCCGCTACGCACTGCACAAAGACAGACTAAGTTTAGCTAGTTTGGGGTTAAGCAGTCGAGGGTACATCCAGTGGTTCCTGTTGGTGGTTCCGGTCAGTGCCGTTAATTGCGGTTTGTTCTGGACTGGTCAAGTTTTTAAGAAGCGCTGCGTTTTTGGACACGTCTACAAGGACCAATTGTTCGTAATTGCGCAACATTATTCTCTCCAGGTGCTGATGGGTCGCGTAAACCCGAGCTGGCATTATTTGATCGGGGTGTGTTAGAAATTGAACCTGGTGGCACGGCAGCGTTGCTAGGGACGCCGTCGTCAGGGGCGCTGGGCAACATCTGATCATAAATCCCAATTTTGAAAAGGATTGAAAATAATTAAAGACTGTATGTGCACAAAAAGTACAAACTGAACCCATAAAAGACCCAAACACCCATCACCGACCAAAAGCATCTACGGATCTAAACTGTTTAATATCTGTTGTAACAGGTAGTAAATTAAATACTGTAAAATATCCGACTTATACTGATAAAATACAAAATAGAGGATTTTATTATAAGTTAATGATGATAAATCACCTAACCCTTTAAGTGCTTGCTTGGCCATATTGAGCACATTTTAATTCTAATAAGTAGAGTATTGGAACCTAATAGAACCAAAAAAAGATAAAATCACTAAAGATATTTTGACTGTTTTTGGTGAAAATATAAAAGATATGAATCTTTTTTTTTTTTTGCATATCATAGTATAAGAGGCCTTCCTGAACATAATTATATTATTTAATACCACAAAAAAATTTAAAACATGCTCAATGTTGATTTGTGTCTTTATGGTAAGAGGAGAAAATTAAGCTAATATGAAATACTGGATGATTTGGTCTCAAATCAAAACCTCTGTTCGTCTATTGCTGTAATGTTAATTACGTTAACATTAAAAATGTTAAACGTTTAGTGGTAGTACATCATGGATATGTTGAAAGAATTCGTAAGTCATTTTTGATACTTTCCGAGTTGATATTAAGTATGATTAAAATTAAAAAAAAAAAAAAATCTAGAAATGACTCGCCTAAGGGAATAAAAAATGCAAACAAAAAAGTTTTTCATCAGGTTTTTCTTGGTGAGGCAGTTAAAGGGTTAAGACAGTTATAGAGGAAAATTTTATTTGGGAACTGACATAAAAGTAGCACCAGGGACTTTATGGATTAAACATAAAAATAAACACATCAGATAAATAAATGCAGTAATATTAGAGGTTGTTTTCATTATGTAGAATTTATTCCTTAAGGATGTGAAGTCTATAATGTATTCGTTATTGAACTCGTTACGACTCAGATATCATATATTAATAAAAGAAATCTGTGCAATCTGTACTTTTCACTGTTTTGTAATGATCGAATAAATGTTTTGGATGTATTTGGAAAAAGTTTCGCTCAGGTTATGTTAGTTTGATCTTGGAATATAAGGGGATTTCTAAGTCTAGGTGAAAGGTGAGTGGAAAGATACCTGGTCGCATCCATCGTCGGTGTGACAAACATGTGAAGCTCTTACTTTCTAGTCTGTTCCCGGAAATTACATGGGTTTAATAACAGTGTACCTGTAGATGAGAGAGAGAGAGAGAGAGAGAGAGAGAGAGAGAGAGAGAGAGACCTTGTATCTCTGCAGGATTTCTCAACCCCTCATACTTTCCCCTGTAACGCAGTGCATTTCTCGGCAGTGACTGTGCCAGTAGACCAGTCAGGACGAGCCTTTAATTGGACTATGATGAAATAAAATAATGTAAGGCTTTAACCTGACAGCAGACAACACGTGTATATCCTACTATAAAACCTCGACGCCCTGGATTTCCTCCTAAACTGTGCGCGTCCTCTGCGTCCCGGACCAGCTCACAGGACTCCTGCCTCTTAAGTTTCTGATGCCAACTACTTTTCTCCTCCGTGCCTCCTCCACCCGCAGCCAGTCGACATGTTGGATAAATTCGGGCCCCAGAGCGCCGGGATGCCCATGTCCAGCGCCGATCTCCAGCTCAAACTGACGGATCACAGAGGAGGTGTGGGGATGGAGACCGGCCCCGGGAAGAAGCTCCTGGAGATCACCGGACCGGCTTTATCCAAAAGGAAACTCCTGGTGGGCTTGGACCTCCTGTGCCTGTTCCTCGGTAAGTATCCATCCACGTCTCTGCATGGAACTGTTGGATGTTACTGTGTTCCAACTCCACACCACTGACTAGTCCTCCTGTTGGATCTGAAGTCTTCCAATGGTGATTTAATCAAACACTTACTGACAGTTTACTCCGGATGCATTTAGACACCTTATACATCAGCATGTTTTTCATCTTAGGAACTCTTTACAAACTTTCTATTTCTTCCTGTTTTGGTCTGTGGGACTTGTTCTCATGTTTGTTTGGGTTTTTTTTTTTTTTTATTAACCATACAGATGCTGCTTTTGTTGCAGTTGTACCAGATGAATTTTTTTCTTTTTCTACCTTTCTTAACTAATTTATTACCTTTTTTAAAAAATTAAATATGCCCTGAATTTTGTCATTTTTTGGTGTAAATCATGTATTTCCCGATATTTTATTGACAGATCATGTAGATGTTTGTGAAAACTCAGAGTAAATTTAAACAATTATATCAAAACAGAGAAAAATTATGAAAAAAAGACTTTTTCAGCAAAAATGTTGCTAACTGAATGTAAAAAAACAAGTGTTTCCATCCACTGTCATTGATCCAACTTCATGAGTTTTACTGGTGAATCAATGTTGTAGAAGATGACAGTGTTTCCACAGAGCCTCTGAACATCCAAATGGGTCATATCTGATGATCATGGAAAGATGAATTACTATATTTTACACCAGTTATTTACATGGATTAGTGGATCAACAGGTGTTAGATACTTTGGATCAGTAGATGGTTCGTGTCGCCGGTGGCTGTTTGAGTTTTTATGGGTTACAACAAAATGATGAATAATTATTTAATGAACTTTCCCTCTCATATTTTGATTATTTTACATTAAACAAAACAAAACACGAATAGCACTTTAATCCATAAATGTGATCTAGCAAAAGGCAAATATTAAACATATATGCTTTTTTATATTGCTTTTAATTGGGATAAAGTAAACATCTGTTAAGTATTTTAAGATTAAATTGTTTGATCATGTTGAATTAAAAACCCACAAATGCAGCGGGTCCACACGAACACTGGCTGGATAACAAAAATATGAACTCCACACAAGGGTTAAATCTAGTGAGGGTTAACTTTAACCATGGCAAGGTGTGTTTGGCTTTGTTTTTTTATCAGTTTTATCTGCAGGTTTATCTGCAAAGGCCCTCAGATAGTCTTACATGCTGATGTAGCTGATGTCTGCTGTAAATTTGTTAACTACACTGTTTTATGAAAGTGTTTCTACATTTGATCAGTTAGCCTGTTTAGTTGCTTTGTTTCCATCACTTTGAGTTTTGTCAGTCAACAGTCAATAGATGCTTAGTCAAATTGCAGATATAGTAATTGTACTTTTCTATGAATGCATTCATGCATTTGATAAATCAGCCTATTCTTCATTTTCACACCATTGCTTAAATACTCATTTTACATTCTTGCCACTTTACAGTTGACTTCCCCAGTGAGGTGTGTCCCACTTTGTTTCCATCGTTTCAATTTTGTTTACAAATGCATTCGGTAAATAGTATGACATGCTTATTTAGTAAAATTTTAGCCACAATTTTATTAACAATACTGTTTTATGAGTGCATTTGCACCTCTGATAAATCAGCCTATTCTTCATTTTGTACAATCTATCAAACTGAGAAACACTACAACCTTTATATTCCTTCCTCTTTATGCATATCTAGTCAGGTTTAACTTTAACCATGTGTTTCTGCTACTTTAGTTTTATCAGAAGATACATGGTTAGAAAGAAAGAAAGAAAGAAAGAAAGAAAGAAAGAAAGAAAGAAAGAAAGAAAGAAAGAAAGAAAGAAAGAAAGAAAGTTCCCTCTATCTACATGAATCTCCACTTTTCTTTTTCCACCCATGCGCGCTCCCGATCTTTCCGTGCCAGCTGGGTTGTGCATTGCCCAGGGAATTCTATAGTTTCCATGGCAACCTCCAGTTCTCAGGGTAGAGTCGGACTAGAGGGAATTGTATTTGGTATAAATAAATAAATGCATGATCCACACACAATGTGTGTGTTTGTGTGTGTGTGTGTGTGTTGAAGCCTCATAACTGTAATTGCTGACCCTCCGTCCCATGGTCCCTATAAGTGACAGGAGGGCGGTTATGTAATGATGGCTAATTGGAAAAAGCTGCATGGAGAGGTATTTTGTATTAACAACAGATTGGACATGTGCAGAGGGAAGGGAGCGCTGCAAGAACTCTGCCTCTCACAGTTTGTGTCTGTGTTTGTATCTACTGTGTGTGTGCAGGCATGCAAGACAGAGAGAGAGAGAGAGAGAGAGAGAGAGAGAGGGAGAGTGGGGGGGATGTACAGAGACAGTGTGAGGCTGGTTCTGGCTCTGGTCGACTGCAGCATTCGCTCTTTGTTTTGTGGGGAAGAGTTGAACTGAAGTCACAAACAACCCCCCTTTTCTCTCCTCATCAACAGAATGCAAACACACACACACACACACACACACACACGCACGCACACTCATGCGCAGTTCAATCTGGGTCTCTGTTGAGCTGCTTCACTTCTCTCTTTCCAGTCTCAATGGATTCAGCTTGTATTCAGCCAGGAAATCGGAGTGGTCCACTGTTGCTTCTGTGGGTTTCTTTGGTCCCAGTGGAGCTGTGTTGTGACCCTCACATTCTTTGTGGTTTTTAACTGGATAGGTTCTCCAGAGAAAAAGTCAGGGTTCCCACCCTTATGTTGCTGTAAAACTGCTCCACTTTGACCCACGTCTGACTGTTACTGCACTTGTGTCATCTCACTGTCAGTTGTTTACAGCCGTGAATAGATTGGTATTTAAAACTCCAGCTTTGCAGTTTACTTTACTCATATTTGTGAATATTTCAGAGGCGTGAAAAGATAAAGGCATCATTTACATCCTTGTAAGCCACACTGAGTGTCAATACTTTTTGGTATTGACTGGAAAAATGCTGTGCTGTGCTAATTAGGGCTGCACGATATTGAAAAAACTGAAATGGCTTTTTTTTTTTAACCTCGGTGACATATATTGTGAGATGAAAAAATACTCAGGAGGATATAATAGCTGTGTAGTGCTGACATAAATGGTCAAACAATTTAGTTGTGTTACCTCTCATTGTGGCAACAGGTGCAAGGCACCGTTGAAACCAGGGCTGTTTCTAGCTTCGTGGGGGCCCTAAACAAGATGGTGTTTGGGGGCCCCTAGTTTGTCAAACTATAATAAAGAAACCCCTAACCTTTTAAGTGGGCTACTAAGATGCCACATTTTATTACACTTCATTAGCAGTTAAAATTAAACATCTTAAGTTGAAGTTAAACTGATAAATTATAAAACAAGGAAAACAACAATCCACTATGTGTCAATAAATTAAACAGATTTTTAGTGTTTATGAAAAATGTTTACTTTAAATAAGAAGATACAGCAACTGCTGAGATAACTTCTTTTTGATACCATTATGGTGTTTATTTTTTTTAATACTCTCGCTGACAGGAATGGTAGGTGGCAAGCTGTCAATCCTTCCCATCATACCTGTCGGTGTCCTGCTACATCACTACCTGTGTGACAGTCCGGTCCAACGAATACGACCTAATAATGACACACAACACCAGCCACAGCTTATCAGTGCAGTTGATTCTATTTATATCCTTTATTTTTTAAATATATAAGGGATGTAATAAATACATGAGATAGGTACAGATAAAGACAGGACATTTGAATTTTCCTCAGATGAGGCTGAACATGCAGTTTTAGGACCCCCTGGTGGCATGGAGGCCGTAAGCATTTGCATATTTCACTGATAGCAACAAACAGCCCTGATTGAAACAAAAATATCATCCTCCTTGTCCATCCTGTCCAGATAACTGGTGTTGCTTTCCTCTTTGGCACCAAGTCTTCATTTTCAGTAATTTTGTTCGTTGCTCATTTTTCAGTGTTGTTACCAGCGACTCACTCCTTGTGCAGGGGGTGTGGTCTGATTCAGCCAACTGATTAAGAATGATTGTGAGTGGTGGATCGCTGCATGTAGTGTGTGTCAGGTACTCAGGTCGAAATTAGATGAGAACATGTTGAATTAGTTTGCCTCCTACACTGCAGGATCTATGGTGTGACTATTGCACACGCATACATTGTGATGACGATGCTCAAATATATATTGTGCAGCTTTAGTGCTAATCATCGATCAACTTTAACAAGCAGTGTGAGCCGGCATGTATGTTTCAGTCGCAGTAAAATATCGACTCCCATCATTAACACTCCATACATAGCACATGCTAAAGATTAAACAAATGTACTACTACCCCTTCCAGAATGTGTGTTTTTGAAGTAGACATGACTTACACATACATGAAGAATCAACTATAACATTTTTGTAAGAGGCGATCTTACATTTCTCACATTTTAGGCAAATGAAACTGACAAGGCATAAATAATGAAGCTGCTGCTTTTCTTCAAAGTTGAAACAGTCTCTAAAATGTGGCCAAAGATTGTATTCATGGTCACCTTCAGTCTCTGCTGTCTGTGATTAGGATTCAGATTTATGAGGGTTTGCATTCTGTGTGTGTGTGTGTGTGTGTGTGTGTGTCCCTACATGCACAAATTGCATACAGTATTACATTAAAAATAAAGCTACAAAATACTGAACTACTGCAGTCGATTGCCCAGTTCTGTCCAAGAACCTGGTGATGTTACTATCATATTAACTTTGATTAAACAGACAGTTCATGGGAAAAAAAAAAGGGAGGAAAAATTACTGCACATCTTGGTGATATGAATGTTGCACACTCTGTGGTCACAATGTTAATATTCTAGAGATATTGGACAGCCCTATTTATAACCATTTACAACATGCTCAAAACATCAATTAACCCATGACATGAAATTATATATGATATTTAATATATATATGTGATATGATATATGATATTAACATAGGATATGATATATATGATATATAATGAATATGACAGATGATATATGATATATATGATGTATCTGATATGGCATATGATATATGATATGTGATATAATACGATAACTCCATATCTGACATTTTTTTTGTATTTGTTTTGTTTCATTTCATTATTTATTTTTATTTTTGTCTAAGAGCCCGGTGGTGGGAGCATACATTTATATTTCTTTTGTGTGTTTGTCAGCTGTAAGTTTGTTAGTGAAAAACTAAAATAAAGTTATGAAAAAAAAACCCAAAACTAAAGTTACACTTAAATAGATGTGTTTAAGTACACTAAAACATCTTCTTTATTACAACATCAGGAGAGCAATTGTAATCTGTTACTTCCATCCTGCATGTATGAATCATAGTGAACATTACATGGATTAAAGCTGCCTCTCCTCTTATATCCTCCATCCATCATCTCTGCTCTCTCACCGGAGATTGTTAGAATATCAAATCATACCTTCCTTCATCTTTCCTGTGCAGCTTCCATCCCTTTCTTTGCGTGTGAGCTGAAGGCCGTGAGTCCGTACAGAAGGGGCTTCGTCTGCGGGGACCCCAGCATCACGTACCCCTACCTGCAGACAGAGGCCATACCAGACGAACTACTCATCGCCGGTGGCATCATCATCACCGGCCTCACAGTGAGTAAAGCCGACTCATCATCATCATCATTGTTGCTGTCATAGCAGTTTTTATTCATTTTGACATCGTGTCCCAGCTTGTGTGGAACATCAGCAGAATATGACATGCCGGTTCTGTCTTAACCTCTAGATCGCCCTCGGGGAGTGTTACCGCGTGCGTTTCCAAGGCGTCATCTCCAAGGCCTTTGTGAGGAACCTGTATGTGTCCTGTCTGTACAAAGAGCTGGGCTGCTTCCTGTTTGGCTGCTGCGTGGGTCAGTCACTCACCAACATGGCCAAGCTGAGCGTGGGCCGGCTGCGACCGCACTTCCTGTCTGTATGTGGCGTCACATACACATCACTCAACTGCACGCTTGGAACTTATGTTGCGACAGTGAGCTGCCACCAACAGGACCACCGCCTAGAAGAGGAAGCCAGGTGTGTGTGCACTTGTGTGTCTTTTTACGCACCGGGTTCAAAGGTGGAGGAAGTAGAAGTAGAAGCAGGTGTGAGATTTGCAAATCAATGCATTCTTTTTTTCATTGCATTCATTTTTCACAGTGTTTTATTCAGCTTTGTAGCTTGTATCTACAATTACCTTTTTTTATGGTACTACTGATTACTTTTTCTTTTTTGTATTTTTTTTTGCTCTTCAGATTGGATTAGTAATGTGAGAATCAATACTGAAATATCAGTATCTCCAATTCCAGATCTTTACACTCTAGAATCAATTCACAAATCAATACTGAAATATCAGTATCTCCAATTCCAGATCTTTACACTCTAGAATCAATTCACAAATCAATATCGATACTTCTGATCGTTCAGTCATTTGAGGTCATGTACGTATATGAGGAACACAGTGGGAAGTAGCTAAACTATAGGGATCTTGTCCAAATTATACATGATTGGTGGGAACTACTTCTTCTTCCACCTGGGTATGTGTGTACTGCGTCATGCTTTTCAGTTAACTCTGACTCACTCAGTCTGCACCGAGCAAAAAACGGAACAGACGAAAGGGAAAAAACAGTAAATATGGTATTGAGCATTAACAAAAACTTGAGAATGAGGGAAAGTGTGGATGTTGATGCGTTAAATGTTCAGTGTTTTCATGTTTCATGTTAATACATTTACGTAATGTGAATTATATGCAAGTTTTCATTTTTATAATAGTTCTTAATAATTCAACAATAGTTACTCTCATGTCTTGTATTCTGTATGAAGTGATGATCTGAAATTCATATTATCGGATTGGTATCACCACTCCAACTTGACTTTTACTCAGTATTGAATGAGAAAGGAAATGTGTAGTATCACACATCACTAGATTGGATGTTAAACTGCATTTCATTGTTGAGTACTTACACTTGATGTATTAATCCACAGGTGTCAAACTCATTTTAGTTCAGGGCCACATTCATCTGAATTAGATCTGAAGTGGGCCGGACCAGTGATATAATAACAAATGTAAACTCTAAACTTTTCTCTGTTTTAGAGTGGAAAAAAGTAAAATTACATTATGAAAATGTTTACATCTGTGAACTATCCTTTCAAAATAAGTGTAATTTTACCAATGTCCTCCCTCAGTTTATCATTTATTCATGTACATTGTAACTTACAGACCACAGTGGATCTGTAAATACATAAAAAAAAATAACAAGTAGAATATTGTTGAAATTGTTCTTACTTTTCTTAAGATATTTCACGTTCATATTTATTTAGGTTTTCCACATTTTTTTAAAATGAAATTATACTTTGTTTCAGTGTAAATACTTAAAAATATTTACAAAGAGAAAAATTTGGAGAAGTGAGTATTTCTAGGTTATTATGATAGTATATTACTGATCTGACCCACTTGAGATTGAATTGGTCTTTATTGTGGAACCTGAACTAAAATGATTGTTAAAAGTATTTCACAAATTCAGTCCAAGGGCCAGACTGGTCCCTTTAGTGGGCCAGTTTTGGCCCCCGGCCCACATGTTTGACACCTGTGCAATAATCTATTACATTATTCTGTTTCTGGCACTAATGATTATATTTGAAGATCGGTTGAATGTTGGATTTCATAAATGTGAAGCTAATTTTATCTCTTTTGTATAATACTAGGAAGATTAGTTGTATAGCATTGAAGTGAAACATATATAATTTTCTGTAACAAGTAATAAACATAGTGCATTAAATAGGAAAATATTCACTTCTGAAATAGCGTAGAAGTAAGAAGCAGAATAAAATGGAAATATGCCAGTAAAGTGAGGGTGTTAAGTGTTGTATTTTGTAATTGAAAAACTCTGCTTTGTTACTTCCCACCGCTGAATGTGCTATTGTTTAGTGTTATTATTCTAATAACTTCTCTCGTTCTTTTTAGGAAGTCCTTCTTCTCGGGCCACGCTTCCTTCGCGATGTACACAATGCTCTATTTAGCAGTGAGTATATTACTTTCCATTGCTTTTTCCCCACTCTCACAATGACTGCCAAACACAATTTACTGTCCCCCCAATATCCAATTACACCTCTCTATAAAAAATACGAGTGAATGAATCACGGAGCCATCATCAGCGCAATAAACGGTGAAAAGAGGGACGATGAAAGTGGGGGAGAGAAAAGAAAGAGAGGGACTGAAAGGAGAAATGGGACGAACAGAGACACCTTTGTTCTGCTGTGGGAGGAGTGTGACTTCGCCTCGCTGCTCTCTTCTATTATTCTAGTTTGTGTGTGTATTTAGACTCCTGCATTTAGTTAAATCTGTGTATAAAGCCCTATATGCCTGTGTACGCACAGTTATGTATGCATGTGTGACATTCTATGCATTGACTGATTAGTTCATTACAGAGAAATAACCTCAAAGTGACATCCTGCAAAATAATACAATGGAGGACTGAATTAAGATCAGAAAAATGACAAATATTTTGCTTTAGATGATAAACCTCTTCATAGGGTGTGTTTCTGTTGATTTTGATGAAATAAAAAATAAGAGTTTTATTCTGTCGTATGATTAGCTTCTAAAATGTTTTACTTATCAGTGCAAGTGTGCATGAAACCTTTAAAAAGGAACATCTTGCTCAATATTTAAAGTGTTGGATTTTCACATTTAAAGGCCCATATTATATAGTATTTGTTATCTTTCAACTATTTTGCAAGACACTAGAAGATTCTGGACAGTTTCATTTGGACTGAAACTATTATTTATGGTCAGACCATGGCAAATATTTTAGAAATCTAGAAGTAGAACATCTAAGACTATTTAAGGCAATTCATGTAGGCTGAAATTAAGTAAAAAGAAACACTGAAGCCTTTTTATAAGTGTTAATCTAAACAAAATAATTGCTAAAGATAAAAAAAAGTATATTCCAGTGTAAAATTTGATTATAACATTTTTCATAATAGTAATAATAATGAAAATAATAATAATTTGATTTATATGTGCATTTCAGGATACTCAGTCACCTTACAAAATTGTTAAAATAAAACACAATTAACCCATAAGGACCCACTGTGACATCTGTGTCACTCTCCAAATGAATTTTTCCTCTGTATTCAGTGAGTAAGTAATTAATTAATTACTAAGTAATTAATAAGTAATTAATGAGTAATAAGTGGTTTATCACATTTATTCTAACATTATCTTCTGTATTTTGTGTTTTTTCAGTGAAATTTAGGTATTTTCCAACATTTAATTTACTAGTCATGTAGATGTTTATAAAAATTTAGAGTAAAATTCAGAATTATTATATCAAAAACAAAGAAAAATGAAGAAAAAGTGACTTTTTCAGTAAAATCTCTCATTAACTGAACATAAACCAAGTGTGTCCATTCACTGTCATTAGATTTAATGGTGTGAATCAATTTTGTAGTAGATGACAATGTTTCCATGGTAACTATGGAACCTCTGAACATCCAAATGGGTCATATCTGATGACCATAAAAAGATGATAAACTGCACTTTTTTATCAATTATTTACATGTATTGCTGAATCAACAGGTATTAAACAGTTTATACCAATACATGGTTTTGGTAGATGGTGGATGTTTGGGTCTTTATAGTTA
>JAPTGZ010000001.1:20682000-20693564 GCA_029814645.1 Fowleria isostigma | reverse complement strand
ACAGTTTATACCAATACATGGTTTTGGTAGATGGTGGATGTTTGGGTCTTTATAGTTAAAAAAAGGTTAAATATAGAGAAAATTTCATTGGAAACTGACACAAAAGTAGTGCTGGGTCTTTATGGGTTAAAATAACACACTTTTATCTATAACACATAGATACATAAAATGGCAGCAGATAAAATTAAAACTATAGAACTTAGTACGCCAGTCTGGATAAATATGTTTAAAGCTGGGATTTGAAGGTGGTGACAGAATCTGAATTTTGTACCGAACCCCTTCAAACTGTCAGCCCCCTGCATTCACTGTGTCCCAATAACATATTTTATCTGATTCCTTTCTGTCTAATTCCAATGATCCTACACTACAACATAATCTGTTACTACATCTTTTGTTAACATTTTCATGGAGGAAAAAAGTACATTACATTTCTGCACCTCAGCAAACTTAGAGTCCATTCAGTGTGCTATTATCCCTCTGGATTAACCCTCATGTTTGTTTCTGTGATGTAGTTTTATCTGCAGGCGCGGTTAACATGGCGTGGTGCTCGGCTGCTGAGGCCTGCGTTACAGTTCTTCCTGGTTCTGCTGGCAGTCTACACAGGACTGACCCGCATCTCAGAGTACAGGCACCACCCCACTGACGTTCTCACCGGCTACATACAGGGAGGCCTCACTGCTTACTGGGTGGTCAGTATGTCTGCTTGTTTTTCTTTTTTTTTTTTTATATCGGAGTGTGTCTGCAATAGCGACATCTGTTAAAGTCTAAAGAATGGCATGTGTTTGTGTGTTTCTTAGGCGTTCCACATATCGTCAATGTTTAAAACCCTCAGTTCAGACCTGTCTCCGACTGAAACCCTGGATAGCCCCTTGTCACCCCACCATACTGTGTGCTAAACCTCACCTCCACCAGCTCCTGCATGTGCCGACTGCCACCTGGCCTGAACAGACATGAAATCTGAAGAATGTGAGACCATTTCCTGTGAAGTCAAACAACATACCTCAATATTCAGACAAAGTTTGAGCTCTAATACTGAATGTGGCTCAAAAGAGAAACCCTTGGAACTAAGAAATGATGAAAAATGATATGAAGGGTGCTGCTCAGCTTGGGTATTGTGTAAGACAAGTATTGTGCACTCGACCTGTTGACCGGCCTTTGCTTCACATGCGTCACGTCCCTGTGAGCTGAGACTCATTCCTACATTGAACCACTACCACACAATGTGCCACCTGCAAATATATACATATTTTGTACAAATCAAGCAATACTGTAAAAAGCACTTTTTTCCATGTTAGTATTATTAATCATCACTATGTAATTTGTGAGTAGAATGTAATATATTTTATACAAACATGTATATCTTGTAGCATTTTTTTGCATAAACTCAGTGAATGTAATGTGTTGAAGGAAAGCACAAATAGTAACAAAACTTGGTTATTTCCAATGAGTTGTATTAGTAGATGTGACTGAATGTACCCGTTCTTCTGTACGCAGTGTTGTCTTAACCCAGATAAACTATGTAAAAAGTTACACGTAGTTTATCAATGAATGACTGACTAGAGCATCTGTGCAGAAAATATAATTCATGTCGTAACACTAGACATGTTATAATGCATGTATGTTACTAAGCTACTTACCTGTCCAACGGCACATCATTAAATGAAACATGATTTTTAAAAAAAAACAACAAATAACTGCCTTGTTTCTTCTGTGTACTTATTTTACAAGCATGTTATAGGATTTTATTCTTGAATAACCTTTAAAAGGATGAATGTCATGCATTCTGAGGAAAAAAAACAAACTTTGCAAACTGACAGTTGCAGTGCTACACTTACAGCTGTCAACACATATTATTAGCACATAATCAAATTATACCCTCAAAGTGGAGACTGCATTGATGAAAAGCTGCTTAAAAGCAGCTTATAGAAGCAATAATCACCTTCAGATGTGTAACCATTAGCAACAGCCTTCACTTCATCTCAGTAATTTCATCAATTGGTCACCTGAAGTCTCCAGAATTATTCCAAAAAGACAAAGTGTTACACTAGGATTTATCACTGCTCATTTAACATTTTCATGTTATCATTCTTTGGATGAATGAAGTCCAAACAACTTCTTATTTTTCCTAGTTTACATATTCTGACCTTTTTTAAAATTGCATGAACATGTTCCTTCTATGAGTTGTGTAAAAGCTGATGCTGATAGAGCTCACCATAGCCTAAAATGAAATGCCCTTTCTCACCATAATATTGTGTTTTGTTTTGTTTTTTTTTGCAATACTCTTATTCAGCATATTTATCTATTACAGCACTACCATGGAAAAGTATCATGACAGAATACTAAAATTATTATATTTTAATACAAACAATTGCACTCGGGTCATATTCAAGAGTTTTGCATTGGGTAAATACTGTGTGACACTTTACTGTTATCATTGTAAAACACTTAAAAGGTCTGATTTTTCAAGAGGATTTAAAGTTAAGGAAACAAGCATAGCTGCAAAGATAGAATCCACAATTCTGTACACTGTGTTGGGAAAATAATTTAAATGAGAATGGTTTCTAAACTTTTTACGGACTCTTCATTCTCTTTAACTGTAAAAACATTGCTCAGAAATAGTAATGGACAGACCTTTGTATATTTGACGCACAGATGAAAAAAGTATTCAGATCTGGTTCAGTAAAAGTAAAAATATCAAAGTAGAAATAATGTAGACAATGTAGAAAATACTCCACAAATACAGAAAAATGTTGAAACATTCAGAGTAGAGCAGGATGGCTCTTGCAGATGAAGTTACATTATAATTATATATTATCCGGCTGCGTTTATCACTAATACAATCTGTAATTTGTCAATGAAGTTAATTTTACATACTTTGTAAACTACTAAGAAGATTAGTAGGGTACAAATACATGAAATCACATAAGTATTTAATTTCATTGTGAAGTAAAATGTTTTCTGGAATGTAATGGTGTAGAAGTATAAAGTAACACAATAGAAGTACTTTGGTAAAATCTAAGTATGATGAATTTCTGCTGAAGTATGGAATGTTAATACTGAATATTGGATTATGTTTGATCACTGGAATCAGCAACATGAATTTTCATATCATAGTATATTATATTATACAACAGGGTTGTCCAACTCTGATCCTCGAGAGCTACTATCCTGTGTGTTTTAGTTGTATCCCTCTTCCAGCACACCTGACAGTTGTTATCAGGCTTCTGCAGCGCTGCATGATAGAGGCTTATCATTTAAATCAGGTGTGTTGGAAGAGGGATAGATCTAAAACATGCAGGATGGTAGTTCTCCTGGACCAAGGTTGGCCAGCCCTGTTGTACAACATTGGTTGCCCAACACAAAAGGTGCATTTCATTCCCTGTCCTGAAGTTTGTTCTTACTGTTTGTTCTTACTCAGTACTGTTCACATACTGGTAACACTTTAACATCAACTTTCCTTCCACCACATTCTGTACATCCACACAAGCAGAAAGACAGAAACATTTATTTCACATGTTTACTTGAACTTCAATAGCAATACAAGACAATCAGAACACTTGAGGTCGATATGTACAAGGATCTGGGGGGTTGCAGAAAAGTTCTGAGGTTTTATATGACTGGCTCTGGAGTCAAGAGTCCTGTTGCTATGACAAACTCCATGGCAACGAGTTCCATCACCAACAGTTAGTGGCAGGGGAGGCAAAGGTTTTGGCCTGGATGTGAAATGAGATTGGTTAAGAGTTCAAAATCAGTAGCGGGGAAGATGTGTGTAAGAGACCCCCTTTGATATTGATAAAATGCTTCACTGTGATACATTAATTATACAAGAATGATGTATATACACACACACACGCTCTCTCTACCACTCTTTCTTTCTTTCACTCTCTCACACACACACTCTTACTTACACGCATGCTCTTCAAGCTACTCACATACACTCACACACTTGAGCACTTCCTTCCTACAGTATGTAGCCTTGTAAAGCCACTATAAAGTCATGCACATGTTCTTTGAAAGGATTTTTTGGCAACACACAAGTGCTTCTTTGACACACTGTTTGCTTGCTACAGGGAAGGGCAACACCCAGCCGATGAACCAATAGAAACTTAGATGATGGGCTAATAATAATAAGCACCGATGACACAGGAAAACACAGCAGGGTTTAGGAAAGAGAGGATGGGGGAGAGGAAGAGTTAGAAATGGATCACAGTCTTAGAAAAGTAACAAAACATGAAAAGGGGAAAGTCTCGTGGTGATCGGGAGATAGAAGCAGAGAGGAGCCATCACAGTCATGTCGTCATTACATCCATCACCACTTATCGGTGTCACCTCATTCTCTAAACATATTCATCATCATTTCCATCAATTTGATCATTTATTATTATTTATCACCATCCTCCTCCTCCTCCCTGGTTTCTATACCCCAATCACCACCGCCCTAGTCACAGACTCGTCACCCTTTGCATCTGTCCATCGTCTCCCTCGGAGCTGGGCTCTGCTGTGTACACTGCCTCTCCGTTGGATGCCAGCGGCGGTGGCTGGTAGAAGGTCTGCAGATGATTGGGACGTGGCCCCAGTGGGGGACGCCCCAGGCTGTAGGGGAGTTCCAGGGCGGGCCGCTGTGGCTGGCCAGGGGGGCTGACCTCTTCTTGGCCTTCAGGGCTGCTGTCGGGGTAAGAAAGTGTGGGAGGAGAGGTGCGGGTGTAGAAGCGAGGAGGGGAGCTGCTGCGGCTGTACACCTGCGGGGAGTGGCGAGAGTATAGATTGTTTGGAGGCGAGTTAGTATCTCGTGGAGCGAAGATATTTGTTGGCGGAGAGCTTCGCGGAAAGATGCTGAGTGGCGGAGAGCGGCGGTCTCCGGGGTAAAGCGGCGAGGGGTTTGAATCCCTAGCGTAGATAGGTGAGGCATCAGGATCGAGGTCTAGGTCAGGGGTCAAAGGCAGAGCAAAGCTGTCGGAATCGTCATGATCACCGTGGTATCTAATGGACCCTCTGTCTTTGCCTCTCTTTCGTCCATCTGCTCCGCCATCTTTGCCCTCAAACAGGAAAGAGTCCTCTCTGTCAATATCCATTCCTCCTCTCCAAACATCCAGCGCTCTGTCCTTCTGTTTCTCATTCTCACGTTCAATCCCTGCTCTCCATCCATCTCTGTCCTTCAAAAACAAGGATTCTTCTTTCTCCCTCTCAATCCCACCTCGCCATCCATCAACTCCAAAGTCTTTCTTCTGGGTGATAAAAGTCTCCTCCTGCTCCGTCTCTGTGCCTCCCCGCCAGACTTCCATTCTTCCATCTCTCTTCTCCATTAAAATGGGTTCCTCCCTCCCTCTCTCCATTCCACCTCTCCATTCATCCATCTCTTCGACACTCTTCTGAGAGGTAAAAGACTCATCCCTCACTCTCTCCGTTCCACCCCTCCAGTCCTCCATTATTCCATCTCTTTTTAAGAGAAATGTTTCATCCTTCTCTCTGTCCTGGCCGCCTCTCCATGTTTCAACCCCCACCTCCCTCTGTTTCATCAGCAGTGGCTCCTCCAGAGCTTTGTACAAGGGCTCAGACTCCTGTGGAGGAGGAGGGGGGGGAGGCGGTAGCGGTCTGTCCCGATAACGATCCCTGTCCCTGTCTCTGTCCGTTCCTGCACCTGATTCAGCTCCACTGCGGTGGCGGGACAGAGTACCGGGGGTGCGGCTGAGGGTAGAGTAGGGCCGAGCCTGAACATCAGGGGGACGTGCCTGCTGTCTGTCCTGGAAGCCTCGACGACCCAGAGTGCCTTGCAGCTGTGATCTGTCCCCATCTTTAAGAAGCTCTCGGGTCTCGGAATCTCCAGAAACACGTGAGTGTGACCAGCCATCTTGTAAGCGTGGTGTTGTGGCATGATCTGGTCCACGTGTTGTGGAAAGTGTTTCAGGGTCTTGTGTGTGGTGCCTTGTATGTGCCCAGCCCTCCTGTTGTGTGGTGTGCCGTGTGTTTGGCTGCATTGTTGCAGCCCAGCCCTCCTGGGGAGGCTGCACATGTCGAGTTAGTGTGGCAGTGTGAGTGGCAGCTGCCCTGTCATGGTGGTGAGGCCTCGCTAAGCTTCCATAGCGCTCAGGAGGAACGGGCATGGGAACAGAGGGCCGCAGGTTGCTCTGCACCAGCTCTGAGATGATCATCTTCTCCAACGCTGCTGCATCAGACAAGTTGCGGCGCATTCCAGCACTGCCGCCCAGATCTGTTGCCCCGTGGGGAGTTAGGAGGGCTGGAGAGATGTCGTCTCCCCCTATCCCCACTCCTCCCTCCCTCAGAAGGTCAGAGCTGCCTACAACTCCAGCCCGGGATCCAGGCGTGGAACCTAAGCCATGCAGGGTGAAGGTGTTGGGAGTGTAGCCCCCATTGAGACACACACTGTCCAACCCACAGGACTCCTGGCTCTGGGATACACCACCCTCTGATCAAAAAAGAGGACAATGCCAGTTAGAGAAGGACAAACAAACACATCATATTTATAAAAGAGACTTATATGAATGAATGTATGAATGAATGAGCATTAAGGTTTATGTGTCTACTGAGGGAGTTTCTTTTCCAAAATTGAAGTATTAACTATAATACTGATGAAATGTTTGGTAATTGCCACATGGAAGAGATGTGCATTATGTCTTTATGGTCTATGCATTGTTACTGTGTGCAAATATTGCACAAATCCTCTATGGACTGAACACAGTGAACAAGAGAAAGGTGCTCAATGACTGGTTGAGTGAGCACAATAAAGGAGAGCTCATACTCGGCTTGTTTCTGAAGGTTCCTACTGGTCCATGTTAAGACAAAGAGACAGAGAAGGCAAGTGTCAAAAAACAGCCAAGAGACAAACATATTAAGGGGCAAAAATAAAAACATAACAGCATAAAATAAATTCACAGGGCATCACAATTACAGAACATTCTAAACATTCATACAAGTACAAAGACAAACACAACAAACTAATTTGTGGTGAAGCTGTAATTTTATAGGCCACAATGAAAATTAGCATTATAGAGGAAATTGGGTTAAGTTATGTCAGGATTGTACAAAATATATTTGGTTGTCATCTGTATTCTATGCATCTTTTACAGAAAAACTTACAGACATTTAAGGGATAACCTGTGTTGTTTTTGTTTTTTTTCATCTTATTGCTAAAAACCACTCTTAAGATGAACATCAGCAAATAGCAGGCTTCAAATGAACAGAACTGAGTGTCATGCAAGTATTGGCCATAATGTATTTTAAGGTCTAGTTTGTACATATAAATAAGAGGACACTGGACAGTTAACTGAGTTGTGAAAAAAATGAAGAAAAGCAGAGACAGAAAAGGATTTTCCGCATAAAACTGTGATGATATATACCTGTGGAGGTGAAGGGTTGATTGTATCCCTGAGCTAGCATGGTGTCATAAGGAGAAGCTCCAGCATGGGTCTGCAGCACTGGATTTGTGAGAAAATGGTTCCCCAAAGCAGCTGGGATCGAGAGAAAGATATATTAAAAACAAATTTTTACAGTCTTGAACAACAGCAGAGAGAATTCAAGATATGCAAAAGAAGAGAACAAAATCTTCACCTCGGTTAAGAGTGGGGGTGTTGTTAACATCGGCAGCAATGAAGGAGGATTCAGTCTGTCTGCGAACAGTGTCATTCCACATCCTCCTTATACGGCTCTGAAACAGAAATATATCTGCCAAGGTCAAAACTGACTCAGAAGAAAAAATACATGCAGTTCAGTGGAAGAAAATACTTTTATTTTTGTTACTTGATGCTTTGATGGCACCACATCTCAGGGGCAAAGACTGTACTTTTTCTACCACTGCATTTATTTGATAAGTGTAGTTAGTGATCACTTTGTAGAGTGGTGAGTACTATTGTAATTTTTAACCTGGTAAAATAAAGGTAAAATAAAATACAAAATATTTAAAAATTCACTGAGATGTCAATAGATTTATTTTTCTTTGTAGTTGTACTGGGTTCAACTGGACTGGTTTAGCTCTTCTGAAAACATTTCGTCTCTCATCCAAGAGATTTGATCAATTCTGAACTAGTCCAGTTGAACTGAACAGATATAGATTAAGTAACCAAACAGAATATACAATCCGCTAAAATGGGCCACTCTCCGCTTTGTAGTTGAAGTTATTATTTATTACTGATAAAATTACAATACTAAATTCTACTACTTATGAACCATTCTGAGTAGTTTAAGTTTCATCTGAAAGACTTACTGGTGCATATCATGGGCAAAGGTTGTGGTAGTTAATACAAAATAATACAAACTTGGCATAGACAGTGCCTTAATATAGCTTCTCACCCACTGCAGATTTCTTATGTTATTTTTCGTTTGTCATAAATTCTCATGGTTAAATTAGTGTTTACTCAAAGATAATGTGGTGAAGAGCTGACAGACTTTAAAACAGTAGCTATGTTAATGTTAAAAATGTAGTTTTCTTTAGGGAGATATATAACAATGACAACTAAATAAAGAAAGCAACATCAACTATCAGTAAAAATTTTATTTTAAGCTCTGGTATCAGCATCAGCCAAGAATGTTTCAATTGATTCATTCTTGAATTTTGTTGACGCAAACTTTGCTACTTTAGTTTGTTTTCCCCTCATGTTTCTGCAGGATTTACAAGATCAATTTAAACATTTTAAATGTTAAAAAGACATTTATTGGCAAATAAATCAAATTTATGTAATGAGTCCTCATGCCACTGTCACAATTTGAGCATAAATCTACACATTACACCATGGATATGTTACATTCACAGCAGTAAAATGCAAATACTTCCTCCATCAGAGGTGCATGGGGTTGAAATGTACCTGTCTGTTAGCAGTGGCTCTCCGACTCTGACTGCTGGTGTAGCGGCTGTTGGAGCGCAAAGCACCACCCTTAACTGAGTCTGGAGAGCTGGACGATGAAGTTGCACAGCACTGTGAGAGACGTAGGCATCGGCCATAGTCCTTTTGACCCTGCATATGACATTGAAATGCAGAACTGTGTGACGCATTACAAAATAATGTAAAATACATACTGCATACACATGCAAAAGAAGCCTGACCTTCCTGGCAAGGGTGCAGTGCAGTATGGTGATGAGGAGGCCCTGGGCGGTGTTGAGGGAAGAGAAAAGGTAAGCCAGAAGGAGAGACGGAGAGGACAGGAACATCAGGCCTGATGACCAGGTGACGCTCTGCAGGAAGAGCAGCGTCAGGGAGCCCACCGCCCACGCCCTGCAAGGACACGGAGGGACCACAGCGGCACACAAGATTAATGAGATTTGTCGGAGAGAGTTGAAACCATGTTACTAATGTTCAGTGTGTGCACCCAAATCTATCAAATGCTCCCATTAGGTAGCTTTCTTCAGTGCAAAATAGAAATCGAAAAAATAAAGTAGAGTGATTAATAGTGTGAACACCAACTAATTTTTAAACTTGCTGGACATTCATCATATACACGAGCCATTTCTTTTTGTCCTTGTGAAAATGTGTTGTTTTTGTTTTCATTCAAACAGTACGGCCTAGTTTTAAGGTTAGATGCTTTTTGTTTTTTTTCTCAATAGAATGCAAGGACTATATATTTAAAACTGCTGTCAAAAGTTTTTTGTGTGTTTTATTCTGGTCCTCTTAAAAGCTTTTTTCTTTAACTGGGATTGCTTTAAACTCTGGGTGAATGCAGAAGTGTAACACAAGAAAAGAAAGAGGGTTTTTTCAATTCTTTCTAATAAAAATTCACTTTCTGTTTGAATTTTTTTCATTATGACAAAGCTCTAAACAAAGTTGGTACATCATCAATAACAAACTGGAAGCATTCATTTTCAAATCTTGATAGTTTTCTTTCAGTTTTTATATCTATTCTGGTCAGGATTTATTTGTAGCTATTGCTTGTAATACAGCAGCCTAATGCACTCAACAAATCAATATAGGACATTACACTGACCTCAGGTTGTCATGGCGACTGGAGTCTGGCTTCAGTGCAGCAGTGCTGTGCATCTTATGTAAGGTCATCACCAAGACAACCAGGTTCAACTGGGGTCAAAAAGGACAAGTATAAAGTACACAGTGAGAGTATTAATAAATAACTAACCAATATAATTTAACCCAAAAAGACCCATGCACCCACTGACGACCAAAACCATCTACTGATCTAAAACGTATAATAACTTCTGAACCACTAATTCTATCAATCCATGTAGATATTTGGTGTAAAATGCAGTTATTCATCTTGTCATGGTCATCAGATATGACCTATTTGGATGTTCAGAGGCTTATGGAAACACCGTCATCTTCTATAACACTGATTCACCAGTAAAACCCATGTAGTTGGAGCAATGACAGTGGATGAATATACCTGATTTATGTTCAGTTAATGATATATTTTGCAGAAAAAGTCACATTTCCTTCAGTTTTCTCTGTTTTTGATTCCACCTTTGTTTTGATTCAAGGAATTGGGGTTGTAGAATAACCCTTTAAGTACATGATCAATAAATTGAATTAAAAAAAAAAATCCTTGATGTTCACTGAAAATTGCTACATACAGAGGATTATGGCATAATAAATTGTGATAAAACACTTAAAACTTAAATATAAAAAAAATATATATATATTTTTGGAACTGCCACAGAAGTAATACTGGGTCTTTATGGGTTACTTTCATAACCAAGGGGGGGAAAAAAATACTGTATCTGTGTCAGAAAACTCACCGTTATGATGACGGCCACAGGACCTAGAAAGCTTGAAATAAAGTAATTGTCTGTTCGCAGCCAGCATCTGTGTAAACACACAAAAAACACAGTGTAGAAACACATCACCACAATACCAAGTCAGTGTGAGAGCCTACATAAGGATATAAATAGATGCGCTTACGCAGTCTTTGAGCCGTAGCCTCGGAAGTCTATGGCTGCAGACACAGCCACTACCAGCCCAGGAATAGAGTAGCCACACAGGTAGAAATATTTCCTCCTGGAGGTCCTTCCCTCAAATACCTCCCGCTGCAAGAGGTAGAGCTCCACTCCCTCCAGACACAACCAGCAAAACACAGAGAGCAGGGAGAAATGCAGCAAGCCAGCGATGATAGAGCACAAAACCTGCAAATGTGGACAGAGAAAAAACAAAATGAGCTAGCCTGAGAAGCTGAAGAAACAACCGGAACATAACAGTATCATCTTGAGATTTGTTTCAGTCAGTGATTTACAAGGTACTTTCAGATGTTATTTAGCTGTAAATCCTCAAATGTAGTTCATAGATTAGTTTAGTTTATTAGTTTATTTTGAGCTTATGCATCCCACGTACAGTGCTAATTACATATACATGTACAATATTCAATACTATTCATATACATCTCATTATGTGTACATACATGGAAAGATTGCTAAAAAAAAAAAGAAAAACACCATTTGCACAAAATTTACATGAGCAAGTCTGCATAGAGAAGTCTACATAGGGACTACACATATAGAAATAAACGGCGAATACATGCAGAAAATATACATAAAAAATTGTACTTTAAGAATTTTACATGGAGAATCAGCATATAGAATTATGCTTAGGAAAGTATACATAGAGAATGTGCAT
>JAPTGZ010000001.1:20670667-20680667 GCA_029814645.1 Fowleria isostigma | reverse complement strand
CGAGTGCATCCCGCATTTCTACACATTAACATTTTAATGTTTTTTTTTTAAATTTTTTTATAGTCATTATATCCTTTAGACAAATGTTTTATGGGGAGGTGGGGTAGTGCACTATAGGCCCATAAGCTTTTGTCCAAAGGGCATTTTCTCCCTTACATTTACTTTTTTTTTATTTTAAAGTAGTTTTGAAAGCAGTCCCTTTACACTTTTGCTTGAGTAAGAAGTCTTTTAAAACCCTAGTATCTATACTTCAACCTGAGAAACGAATATGAATACTTTTGACACCTCTGTCTGATACCAATTTCTCTTCCTATCAGACTCGGGGAAAAAAGCATCATATCTAAGGGAAAAAACAGAAACTCAAATGTACTAGTTTCAGTATAGTTTGCAAAGATCTGTAGGTATGGAATAATATTAATAAAGACTTACAAATGTCTGCAATTGTACATGTTTTTAAAAAAGATTTCAGAAGCAGCTGCTACTGGCATATTCTCAAATATGAATGCTTTAATCCTTTTCTTTTCCTACAAGTATCTTTGTTTATATGACTGTTGGGGACGAGACCACTTGGACCTTCTTAGGAGTAGGGCTTGGATTAGATTTAGGTTAGAGAAATTATCATCATTATTGTAAGATAAGATAAGATAAAATAAAATAACATAAGATATTCCTTTATTTGTCCCACAAGGGAAAATTCCATTATTCCATTATTAATGCGTTATGTTGTGTATGCAAGTGTGTGAGAGACTGTGGATTAATGGTCTTATCATGTTGTGATGGACAGAGCCACGCAGGACCTACTAGGTGTGGTGGGGAGTCCACTCCATCATTGATATGATAAAAGGTGTGGCCAAGGGTGGCCATGAGTTTTTTGCCACACCTACCTCATTGGACTGAACCATGGGCTGGGATGTTATGGGAGGACTGTGTTGTATTAACTCTTTTGTTATGTTTACTTATGCTAGTGTCCATTTTGGTTTCCCCTCTTGAGTTTTATAGTTTGTCCCGGCCACTATATATGTTCCCCCTCTTTTTCAGTTTGTTAGATCAGTTTTTGTTTACCAGTCTATGTTCGCAGCCTTAGTTGTTATTTTGAGCATGGTTTGGTTCTGTTGACCTCTTTTACTTATCTGTTAAAACTTTGATTTGTAAACTTTTGTTGAATATAATTTTTGGGTAAAATAAAAAAAAAAACTATTTTTCAACCTTTTAATCCTGTCTCCTTGTTGCCTTACTGCTTGGTCCCTAACACATGTAAACCCCTACTGTATGAGAGTGTGGGTGCTTGGAAAGGGTGGGTATTTTGGGGTTTGTCTGACTGTAAAATGTGTTGCATTAATGTTACATGTGTTATTTATTCTTTGTGCCTGGGCCGCTCTCAAAAAACTCTTCAGCTTCCCAGGATGTCCCATTTCACATAATCTAATGTTTTTACACTTGTTGTTTTTAATCCCTATATAGATATGTGAATAAATAAATGAATAACTGAATAATGTTTTTTCTATTAGTGCATAATCGGGTACTGAATGTCCGAACCACAGTCTCGGTGTTTCTGTTATTTCTGTTACTTGTACCTACAATGTAAGTGCGTATAGTGTCACAACGGTACTTACTATGTATTGAGCCTTATTGGCACCAACAAGGAAGAGCAGTTCGGTGAACAGCAGGTTGGCCCACAGGTTGCAGTGGATGGTGCTATGATCAGTGTGCCACGGTGCCCCCTGGCAGCAAAGGGTGGTAAGGCAGGTGGCCAAACACACCAGAGCGACAGAGATGCCAACCCAGGAAACCACATCTACCAGGAGCTCTTCAACACCGACCCCAGACTGCTGGAAAAAGACAGCATATATTTTGCACTAGTGATGTTGCACTCTCACAGACTTGTAAGAATCAGTGAATGTGAAATACTTGTGTGTCTTTGTGTGTTGCGTAACACCTTTTGAAATGAATGAAGACACACACACAACAAAGAGAGCATCTTACAGAGAACATTAATTCAATTTCATGGCAGACATAATACCCTGAAGCATTCATTCGACTCTTTTTTACAGCTACAACCCACAATTAACACCCCCTCTGAGC
The DNA here is from genome assembly GCA_029814645.1 of Fowleria isostigma. Taxonomy (NCBI): domain Eukaryota; kingdom Metazoa; phylum Chordata; class Actinopteri; order Kurtiformes; family Apogonidae; genus Fowleria; species Fowleria isostigma. Next base: position 20,678,585 of record JAPTGZ010000001.1, on the reverse strand, counting down.
TTGATTTTTAAATAACGTTTTGTAGAGCACTGCGAAATGTAGCACCACAGTAGATGCACACATAAGGATGGAGTCAGGAAGTCTTTGGGGTAAATGTTGGAGTATCGGCTGCAACATAGGACTGCATACATAACACTTTGATATGTTACTTTGCATCCAAATATTGCCGGGATGTGCCTTCTATCATGTGTTAGATTATGGAGATCTACTTTATATGAATGCATGGTCAAAATGTCATCAAATGGTTGACACATTTTATCATGCTTCTCTGAGGTTTATTTCTAATTCTAAAGCCTTGACAAATCACTGTGAGTCGTATTCCTGAGTGGGATGGTCAGCCCTGCCCACTAGGAGGCTGGGACATTAGTACAGCTTTATTTACAAGGACATACTCAGATTATTGCTTTCCTATATCTGTGGCCTAATAAGTAGAAGAAGTGTTGGTTCTTATTATCTGCGATCAAATGATCAGTCGTTCCTCTCTGTGCCGGACGCCCGTATCGAACTGGATAAAAGAGCATTTGTCTACTCTGCTCCTTACACATGGAATATGCTGCTAAAAAATTGGAAACTGACTGAATTGATCTCCTTAAATATTTTTAAATCCAAACTCAAAGTGCTAGAGACCAACTCAATATCTTGCACTTGTTTTCCATAGTTTGACTTGTCCTGTACATTTTTCTATGTTGTATTTCATGTTGCCTTTTGGCCTAGATTCCCCTTGAAAAACAGATTCTTTATCTCAATGGGATTTTTTTCCTCCCGATTAAATAAAGGTTAATTAAAATCAAAAATCCACATCAATGTCCGGAACCATGACTCATATTGTAATTATGACAAAATTTTGAACATATATATTATAGCAGTGTTTCTCAAATGGGGATACTCGAAATCTTTTGGAAAAATACATTAAATAATTCATCATGTACCAAATACAAAATAAATAATAAAAATTAATACTGAAATATAAAACACAATAAATGCATTCATTAAATAAAACTAACACTCCTGAAATTGTTTCATTTCAATATTTGTATTTTTTATTCATATTAATATTGTCCGTCATTTTGTTTAAGCTTTGGTCAATTTTAAGAACATTTCTATTTTATATTATTCAAGATAAGTTTGTTAGAGGAATTAAGTTGTTATTTTTTGTTGATGAAAGGCTCATTTATTCATTAATGGCCATCAAATTCTTTTTTCTTATCAGTGAAAAAGAGCACTTTTCAGTCTATACTTTGCACAAACAAGTTGCTTAGAAATATTTATTATTTTTAATATATTAAAGTTGAATAACGTTGTTAAAGTTATGAAAATAAAAGCAGCCACCTTTAGCTCAGGAATTAATTTTGCTTAATTTTTTACAAGAGTTGGGGGTGCTTGGCTGGAAAAATATATTTTAGGGAGTTCTCCACTGTAAAAAGTTTGAGAACCACTATATTATAGGATAAAAGTTAAGTTTAAAGAATTAGCTGAATTAAGAACATTGTTGGTTATGTTTAGAGCTTTTACCCATAAATTTACAGAGATTATTTGTTTTAGTATCACAGGATAAAAAACATAGAAGGAGGTTTAATTTCAAACAGCAAAAGGTTTGGACTACTGGAAAACAAATGTGTACTTCTGTTGTTGGTGTCAAAATGTGGAATTATTTGTCAATGAAAGAGAAGAGCTGTACAGATATTTTTCAGTTTAAGAGGTTGTATAGGGAGAAAATGAAGAAAATTTATAAAAAATATGTAATGAATTGTTTTTTTTTCCTTATGAATTTTGGATTTGTTTACTTTATTGACAGTTTGTGTAAACTGTTTTTTGGTTGTTTTTTTGGGCTGTAATGGTGATTTTCTGATGTAGCAGATGCTGTAAGAAAGGGGTAGATATTATAAGTTTTCTTCATCCTGCTCCTTTCCAATCATTGTGATTAAAATGAATAAAATAAATTAAATGAAAATACTGAAGTGATGATTTTTAATATCTAGAAGGTTAAAAAAAATTTAACACTGTAAAATAAAAAGGAAAAAAACCCTCTGAGCTCACAGCATGTTTCTTGCTGTGATGTACTCTTGCTTGTTATTATGCTGATCCCTTTGTTCTTCTTCCTTGTTACAATTCCAATTGTTTATATATGTGGAATAGTATTTTTAATTGAGAGAACTGCATGAACAGATTATGAGGCAACAGTAATGGATGCATCTGTTTGAACTCACACCCTGCGCATTTTGCCTCGAGAGTAATGATTCTATTATTACGGAGTACAAAAAGGCCATAAAACAGAGACAAAATCAGAACACTACAGCAAAAATGTATACTGTAATTATATTTTTCTCACAAGGTATACATTCTATTCCAATAAGGTATGACCAGGAAAAATGAGCATAAATCATAAGCTTAAATCTCATCTGATTTGACTTCAGAGTGGCCTTATTACCAACAAACAGGCAAAAAAACAAAAGGTGTACATGCTTGTACACATGGTTTTACATGAGAACAAAGGTGTAGAGGACGATGTGTTCCCCTCACCCACAGCCTTCATTACTGGTTGCTCTGCCTGACCTCTGTGGACACATTCATCCTGCTATAGAGGTCACTCTTGTTTCAGTATAATCACGTGGATGCTGAAGTCATTAGAAAATCTTCTTCTTGGGAATCGCATTCAAACATTTAAACTTTTCCTGGTACAAGTTAACCTTTTTGGCTCTCCATACAGCCTCATTTAATCACAAGAAATAAATAATATAAAATCAAGACTGCTGCAAACAACAAAGCACTGCATTAGTGTTAGCATAAATTAATTGATGAGCATATTCAGAATTTGGTCTATTAACATATGCATTAGCTTTTTATATGTCACTCTAAAGCACTGAAGGGCAAATACACCCTGATTACAAATATGCAAACAAAAACTTGTTATGTATCTGTTGATCAGTGTCTCTTCTGCATTTCTGCTGCACATACTAGATCACATTAAAGCTGATCATGTTAATTTAAAGACATTACTTCAAAATTACTCAACACCAACCTCCATAATCCTCAATGATTTGCTACACTCTTACCAATTGTATTAAGATATATGAATGTGATTTTGAGGAACATTAACTCACATAAATGCAGAATCAAAGTGGAGAGCCAAGTTTGTGAATGGTTCGACTTCAATTCAACCCTGTCTCGACAGCAATATCTGTCTCTAACACTGGTACACTTTTTTGTTCCAGTGCAATCTACTCATATGTTATGGGAACATACCGACAGGTTAACACAATGTCAATGAAAGTGACATTTAATTGCTATAAAAGACAAAATAAAGCGTAGTTATTTTTTCCCACATCAGCACACTTTGACTGATAGCATATAATGACCACCACTGCAGAAAAGATGCAACAATAATGAAATAATCACCAAAGTATAAATTCACCTTCCTTCCTGACACGTTTAGATTTGTACTCAGTTTTATGGTTACGCCCCATAATAAAAGAAGAGTAATAGAAAATAGAAAAAAATGAGGAAAAAATACAGAATACATTTTATCTATATGTGACAGTGACATAGTGACACTGTCACTATGCCTCCGATTGATGAAGCACCCTGGCTACTTGGCCAAGGGGATATCCCTTTGGCCGACTGGTTAGCGCACATGACTCTCACCCGCGAGTCTGAGGTTTGAAGCCCGCCCTGACCCTTCTTTGTCCTTGCCACATTCATCTTCTCATTAGGTTATTTCATTCACACGTACAAAAAATAGGACCAAGACTCCTGTAGTCCAACAGCATATTTAAAGACTTCAATTGACAATTGTTTGACCTTTCAAGGTCAAAGGTCATGGCACCACATGAAAGCCCACATGTGATTCCCAGTCTATTGCCAATAGTAATTATATCAATATCTTCAACTGTTTTGAAGTTATAGCACTTTGAAATGTGCCCCATTATAAACCAATGGGGATTTGTAAATTTTCAAAATTTCATAAAAAATTTCAAAAATCAAACACTCCCAACTCTTTGAATAAACTTGGTGGACCTTTGCCCAAAGATGTTCTACAACAAATATCAAGTCATTCTGGCTGACGCTTTTGGAGAAAAAGATTCTTGAAAAATTGTGAATAGGTGGACAGATGGACCAATAGTCCATCAGACCCTCAGAAGAAAACAAAAATTATTCCAACTTTAGGGGCAACAGTTTTGTAATGGTACAGCATGAGTTCAAGATAATTACAGCATAACTCTGAAGCAGACATGCTGTATAGTGCTGTGTAATTTCTTGTTCATCCAGTATAAAATTAAATTGAAAAAAAAGGTAATACTTAAAACTCAGCTAACCTTTAGAACTATAGCTAGTCAGACAAAATGTAGGATTTGCATTGAATATTGTTGTTTAGCAGTTTGGCAGTCATCTGATGTCACAGAACATAGGGTCCTAGGAATGCAGTGTTAGGTTTGCACACTTCTACTGAAGTCTTAAAATTGTGGGGCTGGAGTAGAGGTAAGGGATAAAAAGAATGAAAGGTGACTTTTTATTCCACAGCAAAATTTGCACTCAAATCCAATATAATGGACAAAATACTATCACTGGGATTCCAATTATCACCTATTAACAGCCACTATTAAATCTTGTTTGCTTAAAAAACATCTGTGTGTTAATTTGATGCTCCTGCACTTTTTATGTATACAAAGTGTATGAATGTAAGCTCTGTAACCCCCCACCCCCATTCCAGCCTCGTCTGTGTATGTGTGCATTACTTTTATGTGTCAGAAATTATTAAAAAAAAAAAAATACATAATTAAATTGCACTTGTAAAATAAAGAAACTGAATTCAAAGTACTGGGCTGAATAAAAACATTTAAAATGAACTCCGATGGCTAAAATTCAGTAACATTCCTGAGACACACAGTATAAGTCAGTGTTCTGGCCTCATTATCTCTGCCTACTTAGTATTAAAACCAAAAATCTGTTTAATCTGTCTGTGTACACTCCTCCATGCACATAAAAGAAGAAAACCTCAGTGTGTTGCCTTAAACCCACATCAGACTTCTATTAAAGTGACTCAGACCGCATCAAATGTTTTTTTTTTGAGTGGTGCATTACTCACAGCAGGCTGCTGGTACGTCATGAGGACAGCATAGCTGGACAGGTGGTTGCAGGCGCAGGTAGTGTGTGTGTTGTTGGTATGTAATAGGCGACAGCCCTGAGTGGACCACCTGCCGCTCCCAGAAGCCCCTGTTGTGTTCCAGAATGAGCAGTTTGGACCAAAGTGGTTCTCCAGCTGTGGAGAGAAACACCAAAATGTATTACATTCTGGTTAGGACCTTCAATACCCTAATTATGCATTAATTTCAGCAGCTGATTATTATTTTGACATTTGTGGAAAGTAACTCAGTAGATTTATTCAGGGGTTTAAAAACACATTTGGGTCCGATCAAGCGGTAATGTGGACACATTTCATGTCCGACAGTCTCTTTCATGCAAACAGAGTAACATATGCATGGATTATGCATATTTGGGTAGGTACTTTTACATTATTATTATTATAATAAAAAATTTGGGAAGATAAAATTTTTAGTTTCGAAATAGTAAATTAGTAACACATGGACTTGAAACAGCCACTTTTTTTTAAGCTTTATACAAACATTCAAAACATGCAGTTCTCAACAGAAATTGATATTGAGTAAAACAAAACCTTTTAAATATTAAGTTCACTTACACTGAAAATATATTTTGGAGTAAAATATTGAAAAGTCTATGTTTCATTGACATGAGAGCATGGTAACATGAGGACAGGTTGCCATAGTAACACGTAGATGACTTTTTACCACTGTATGCATCACCCAAAATGTTGGCTTATTTTTTGAATGTCAGATATACTCACTATACTTTATTTTATGTATTTAATACTAACACAGTGTTATTTACAACTTGTGGTGGTCCACACTGATATAGGTAAAGTACAAACACAGACTCATTCTGGGTAACAGTTCACAGATAGTCTTTGTAAATGTGACCAGTGGATGAATTCCCAAACTTCATCATTCAGAAGTTAAATTTCTCAAAGTAACAGATGAGACATGGCTATGGTGTAAAAAAATGCAATTGATAAAATTTGTTGGAAAAAAAAAACTATTTTTTTTTAACAAACGGTATTTTAAAAAGAACAGTTCCGTGAAATAGAGATCTTTAGCTTAAAAAATGAGCCCCCTTGATATAAATGATGTGTGCAAATGTATTTTTCATGTTGATGTTCACTTTCACCTGATTCCGCTATTTAGGAGAGTTGAGTTTTCATTAAAATATTTATATTTTCTGAAACTTCATAAAACTTCTTTACATTTGATTGTACTTGTAAACCACTACAGTACTTACATCTACTTTAAGTCAATAGTTGGATATTCTTAATGATAATAAACTCACCTTTAGATGTCTGAGAGTGAAGATCACTGGCTCAGAGAGGTAAACTCTGTTGGAGCCTCGGTGAACAGAGGCGGAGATAACGTGGGAGTTGACCACCAAACTCCTACGTCTGACATCTGACCCCTGACCCAGGCCCAGCCCCAGGCGAAGAGTCGAATTCTGAGTTGTGAGGAACGCACCCAGGTTCTTATAGAGAGAAAGAACCAGCTTCACCTGGCCTGCAGGGGCAAGAGGAGGGAAAGAAGCAAAATGACATCTCCATTTCTGTTCCTGTGCTTTGTTATTACACTTATGTTGAGACTTTTAATTATTGTGTTTTTATCATTTACAGCACATTGAGACTTAGAAGGGTGGTATTTTACTTTTTAAATGGAATTATGCATTTTAAAACATGTCCCTGTGGTCTACACAAACTGTAAATGCTATACTTGGGTCTAAATTCTTCATTAATTCAACTCCGCAGGTCCATCTTCAACCCTATTTCTGTGTAATGATACCAGAAAGTTTATTTTGAGAATTGGCCCTTTAAATGCAAATGAGCCACTTCATACCCCACTCCTTGTTGACTGTGCTGCTCTGTCTTGTTCAGCTATTTGTGTTCATTAATACAACGAACTGAATATTTTAGGTAATGGGCTCAAAGTTGGGACATTTTTTCAGTATGAACTGCAACCGTTGCTGCTGACAAACAATTGACATACTTGGAGAAATGTTCGTCTGAATCTTGACCTTATATGTGCAAATGTAGTGATGTTACTAGTTAAAGACGGAACAAATTAATAAGGACTTAAAACGGATTATAGAAATCCACTTGATTTTGCAAAAATTAATATAAAGTTATCTCTGCAGCACCTGGAGGGTTCACATTCAAACTTTTAAACTATTAGGTCCAATTACACAAATAAATGAACCAAAGACTAATAAAAGTGAGTTTAGCAAAATATGGACCCTTTAACACACAAACCGTTCATTAGTTTTAGTTTGCTTTGTGCCACACACCATTGTTGCTGTACTGTTGCAGGGCCAGAGCAGAGATCTGGAGGATGCTGTCGCTGTCATAGGAATGAGGGAATGTCAGGTCCTGTATGTCTGCCTCTGTATTTAGGACATACACCTCCAGATCTGTCCACACACACACACACACAAAAAAAAAAACAATGAATAAGCTTGTTAATTCTCACAAATAATAAAATGGTACATGTAAGAAATGAATGGGAAAACCTCTTACCAATATTTGGTGCCCTGTCGCTGAACCGGCCCTCATAGAGATTGTTAGCCAATAAAAATGCTCCTTTTTCTACTGCGTCTAATAGTAGCGATGCAGAGCGTGACTGGTCCACACTGCTCATGTCTGCCCAGGACACCAGAGCCTCCAGACCCAGAAGGTTATCAACTGTCTGAACCACCGCCTGAGACACAAGATGGAGAGGAATTTAGATATGGTCTGTCTGTCTGTCTGTCTGTCCGTCCGTCCGTCCGTCCGTCCGTCCGTCCGTCCGTCCGTCCGTCCGTCCGTCCG
>JAPTGZ010000001.1:20605998-20621623 GCA_029814645.1 Fowleria isostigma | reverse complement strand
AAAAAAAAAAAATAAAACAAAAAAAAAAAAAAACAATTAACAAAGCACCAACAAAACATGAAAAACTACAAACATCCATAGTCAATTTGTTTTTCCAACTTTTATCCTATAGATTTAAATTCACAAAGTGTTGTGAGCAGAAAGACAATGAAAACACAAAAACCAGTACGGCGGCTGATGTGTAGAAACGTTCTGATGGAGAAAAAAAAGAAAACACTGATACATTCATGTGTGAGAAAGAGTGACAAAGCTCAAGTTAAAACTTCATAAAATGTCAAATAAATAACTCACTGGTAACATGTGGGTTAACCAAACAGCGCTGTGTTGAGACAGCAGTGGTTCCCAACCTCATTCTCCAAAGAGGATTATTATCATTAGAAGAGCATCAAAAACAGATTTAGTCTCAACAAAGACACTGTAAAGCTACTCATCTTTGCTACTTTTGTTGTGAATTACTAATAGAGATAATCACTCTTTAACAGAACTGAACATACCTGCATTTATTTCTTCAATTGTTAAAGGTTGGAAACCACTGAGACGGTTTAGCACCATATTTTCAAGGCATTGTTTTATTGCTTGTGTTACTTTCTGGTTAGTTTTATTAAATGAGTATCCTGATCGGCCATCCCGTTTCCTCAGTGTAGTCAATACTGGGATAACAGTCTGTAACTGCTCCATTCACTGTGGATTATGCTCCATCTATTTTATACCAGTCATCAAGTCATGGGGGTGGCTGTTATACAATGCGTCATATGCACCGACTTCTTTTTGTGGCGAGTCAGAGTCAGCTCAAAATCCGCAAATCTCTTTACTACTGTGGTCTCGTTCAAAAATAAGGATTGAATTACAGATTATATCCTGTATTAGAGCTGCACAATATATCGTTTGAGCATCGTCATCACAATGTATATGTGCGCAAAAGTCACATCGCAGGTCCTGCAATGTAGGAAGAAAACGAACTCAGCATGTTCTCGTCTAATCTCAGAGATCCACCAATCACAATCATTCTTAGTTTGCTGAGGCAGACCACGCCCCTGCACATGGAGTGAGTCTCTGGGAATAACATTAAAAAATGAGCAACAAACAAGAGAAAATAATCGGTACCAAAGACTTGGTGTCAAAAAAGAAAAGCGACATCAGTTATCTGGAATTATTTTGGCTACAAGAATGATACTGAAACACATGTTCTGTGTTGACAGGGCCTTGCACCTGTTGATACGACGAGACCATTTACATCGATACCACACCGTTATTATATCCTCCTGCATATTTTTTCATATTGCAATATGTATCGCAGGGTTGAAAAAAAAATGCAATGTCAGTTTTTTTTCAATATTTCACAGTCCTATCCTGTATTCTTAAGTTTCTCTGGCAAAAGCGTCACATCCGTCTTATCTGTGATTGGTTTACTCGGCGCCTGTTAGCCCCGCCTTCATATTTGGATTCAAGACCGTTTCGTTAGTAGTGAATACACTGAGGAAACGGGATGGCTGGCCAGGTTAAGTAAATGAGGTCACCAAGAGAACACAAACTGTGGCTTCAACAGTAGTGACGTGACATTGTGCCAACACTGAAACATTTTACAAGAGTCATGAATATGTTAAAATACTTCCAAACCTGGCGGCGCACACTCTGGGAATGGGAATGAGTCTTGGCTAAAAAATTCCTGAAAATAAAGGAACTGTGAATGGACCAGGCTGTCGTCAAGGGATCTGCGTTAGATGCAATAAATAAACGCTGCTAGCCGACTCTTCAACAGTTAACTCCATCGAACCTCCTCTCTTAAGAGAAAGATCAAATAGTGGAAAGAGAAAAGCACAAAGAAAAGCATTTCCCTCCATCCCTGCCCCGCTGTCACAGCTTTGTTCTGTCTCCCTCGTCTTTATCTCTGTATTTGATGTCGTGGTCGGTCTTCTTCGCGCCCTTCGTCATCACAGCTCATCTCGTTTGCTCCAGTTCTCCAATTCAGACTGTAACACGTCAGAATTCTGCGCCTCGAAGCTCAGCTCCTCCTGCTCTTTGGTTTTTCTCGATTTGGCTCTGTCCCAGTCGGTCTTGACCGTCTCGTTGTCCCACACCACTGATGTCTCCGTGTCGCTGATGTAGCCAGCGTCTCCGGTGTAATGGGTGGGATACACCAGAAGAGGCTCGGCGGAAAAGGCGTGCAGGTCCCGCCGTTCGAAGTGGTCCATGTACTCGGAGCTGAAGAGCAAAGAGGAGCACAGATGTAATTGACGCACATGCGAGACGGATCGACAGAAGAGAATAGAAGTCAGACTTACACTGGATGTTTGTTGTACATGACAGGAAGGAACTCGTCCACGGGAAGCATCTTGGTCAGAGGCTCGGCCCTGAGGAGTTTTTGCGCTCCTTGTAATGACAACATGTAACCTAGCGTCCAGTAGGAGTAGTCCGACTCCACCAGATTACGAATGTTTGAGACTGACTTCTCTGGGTGGTCGATCTGCATCCGCTTCCGCCCTATGTAACTGTGTTTAAGAGAGGACATGAACAGTGTTGGGAGGATTACTTTTGAAATGCATCCCATTACAGATTACAGAATACAAGCCCGAAAAAGTAATCTGTACTGTTATCCATGACATTGCTTAGAAGTTTTTGTTTTATCAGACAAGTATTAATTTTGAAAAGGTTTCCGATCGGTTGTTTTTAGACATGTCAGCAGGATTCACTGACAGCTCTGATGAGGGCTGAAGCCGAAACCGTCAGCAGGTAAAAAAAAAAAAAAAAATTCCTCAAACTTCACTTGTCTGATAAAAGAAAAAAACTTCTAAGCATTTAAAATGGAAGACATAACAAATGCAGTCAACTTAATCCATTACATTACTCAATCTGAGCATCGAAATCCGAATACTTGGTTTATTTTCACATTTTCTTGAATTTTAATAACATGTGGCAATCACACCACGCTTACTCCGTTGTAAATAGAATTACTCTTGTGTGTTTTGTTTTAGATCTGGATGAATGTATTAGGGCTAAGCCTCATAAGCAGCATATTAAGGTGTGCTGTACTAGTTCAATCCAAAACAAGTTATTGGTGTTTTAATGCCTGGTACAATTAAAGGTACATTTAGTTGGACAAATATAATGACAACAACAAAAACGGCTCATAATAGTTTAATTTCAGAGCTGATATTTATCCATTTTCCTTGGTTTTCTTGATAATAACCAAAAGCACATCAGTTCTTACATAGATATCTATGACATTGTACTAACAAAAACAGTGCTTTTAGACATTCCATGTTTTCTTTTCGGTCTGTTTTAGTCACATGATACACATAGGAGTGAGGACTTGGTTCCATAATCATTGTCTTTGATGACTTTTGATGGTCTAATAATTTTTTCTGCGACAGAATTCACTATTATGTGGAAAATTCGATTTGGAAAATGATAGAAAATAATGCAAAGTAATCCATTGAAAAATGTTAAATGTAACTGTATTTTGATTACCATACACTGAAATTGTAAATGTAGTGGAGTACAGTTACTCATATTTTTTATTCCAAATATGTAATCCTGTTACATGTATTCCGTTACTCCCCAACACCGGACACGAGATAAAATATGACGGGTCAAAACATTCAAGGACATAAAGCCAGTGAAACAGACTAAAGTAAATTAGACAGTGTATGTATAGTCCAGCATTAGTGGAGCCAAAAAGAGGACAGGAGGGATATTAAAATGATCCATTACAGTGGATTAAATAAATGCACATTATATAATTTCTGCAGCGACAGACCTGTCAGTCAAAACAGTAATAAAACACACGGAGGCAGATGTCACGGAGGGATGTGGGCTCAAGGGAGTTATGATTTTCATTATAATCAAATCATGTTTACAGACAAATAATGCATTACAACTTTAATACACATTATGTTTTGTATATTCATACATTTCATTTCATTCTGATGAAACAGTATCAAGTAACGTTAAATGTTACAGTTAAGCCTCATGACAAGAGACCAACTGAAAAGGAAATTACACTGTTACATTAAATAAAAAATTACAGATTTATCTGAAATTGAACATACATATCATTCATCCAATCATTTTCTGAACCGGCTTTATCCTAACTAGGGTCAAGGGAGCATTTCATATAATGTAAGAACAATTCAACAACTATATAACACAGGTCTAGTTGGTTGTGGGTTTAGGTAGAAGTGTGAATATAATGTCATCTGTACATCAATGAGCACGAGTCTATTTTGGGTTTATCACCTTTATGTAAATTGCCCTTTTAATCTTTTTTAATAAGACTCAACATATTTTCCTAGCAAAAGTGGTAGTGCTACAAGTATAAATTTACTTAACCTAAACAGGGGGCTTGATCTTTATCCAAATCAAAATTCTAAACTTTTTAAAGACATTTTCAAAACTGCAATTTTTTTCCCCCAAACCTTGACTTTATGTTTCTTTTATACTTGCATGCAAATGTTTTTGGTTGAGACTGTGCCTGTAGAATGCAGTAGAAAAGTTAATTCTATGGATTAGTTAATGTATGAATGAATGAGTGCATAATCCGCAATAAATTATGTTTTACTGACAGAAACATTTTTAAAATATATGAAAATCACAAAAGTGCATGGATATCACACAAACAAGTTTCACTAGACTCATTCCAGCACTGACCAGTTAGTAAAATTATATCCGGTTTTCTATGCGTTTTATCAGTGTTATAAGTTATATGTCCTCCCACTCCTTTTGAATATGTGAATGAAGTCATATTTTGTTTTCACATATTACATTACTTACGTAGTTTTGTTGCATATTTGAAATTAGGGCTGCACGATTTTGGCCTAAAATAAAATCCAGATTTTTTCCTCTAAAAACTCGATTTTCAATTTCGATTTCAATTTTTGGGTTTACAGAACAGAAAGAGAATTTATCAGAGGTACGCACAGATCCGTGGACCGGGGCAGGGGGAGGGTGTACTACTGGACCTTATGACTCATACACACAGACTGGTTCTGTGATGGGCCACAGAAGTTCCATCAATGTAAGTCAGTGACAGGCTCGCCCGGTTATGACCTGGAGCTCTGATGTGTGCTGGACACACAGTCTGACTATGTAGTATCCATGATGCCATCGCAGATTTAAGGTCTGTGGTCATTACATGGAATTTTGTGAAAGACCGCTGTGACAGTTAAGAGGAAGTGCCTACAGTAACCTGGAAGGCGGAGGCAGACGCACAGAGACGCGCGGCTCGGAGACACAAGAGAGATAAAAATTGATTTGACGAAAAAAAATCGGATTTTGATTTAAAATTGATTAATCGTGCAGCCCTATGAAATTAAGTGAAAATAATTATGTTTTCCTCAAACATTCCTTATCTTACAACCTTATGTGCCTTTGAGCATACTCAAAAATTCCACAATGAGATAAACTTTTTTCCAGACGTAAGACTTTCACACGAAATTCCAGACTTTTTAAGACTTTTAAGACCTGCAGAAGCACCCTGCCTAAGTACAAAAGGCACATTAAGCTCCTGAATAACACAAACCATAGTCATTACAGGTATTTAAACTAGAGTGGGATCATATTTAAGCATTTCTTTGTGAAGGGCTGTTTGGAGGATGCGTCTTCTTCCACCCCTTTATCTGTACTGTCTTCTACTTCTACATTGTAATCAAATGAACCAGCTGGTTGCTGATTCTGTATTGGTCTTTCAGTCACGACCATCCACGCATGAGAAAATCTCATGAGTCAGCTGAAAAAAATAATCTGACTTCTACTTGTGTGAGTGAATGACAGCTAGGAAAAAAACGCTCCCTGTGCAGTTTGGAGACGCTGCTCCTATGGGTGAATCCTTCAGAATGTGAATGTGATGCTGACGTACATTATCTTCTGTTTACTTCATCTAGTTTTGCGTCTGTCTGTGAATGCAGTGACTCACATGAGGTCCCAGTCCAGTTTGTGTGTCGTCACTTCCTGCAGCAGCGCCTGGAGACGTCGCTTGAAGAACACCTCAAAGCGGAGGTCGTCTTCTATGACCAGGGACGTCTGCAGACCGCGATCCACGATCTACGGGAAACAAATGACCACGTGCATCAACACAGAGATGAAGCACGCATGGCCTCAAATCCTTACTTAACAGTTCATTGTTGCTCTCATTGACTACTTTAAAATATTAATATCATAACATTAAGATATTATTGAATTACCTTCATTACCTTTGTTAATATTTATTGCGTAATAAATTGATCTAATGCAATCTGGAATATGTTATAATGAATTATTACATACAACAGTGCAGCTAGGCTTTCCTAAATTTTATCAAGTTAATGTAACTCGTGTGCTTGCCTCTTGCCAGAATGGTGGATTTGTAGCTAGGTGTGTTGTAAAAGCAAGATATAGCACCAAAGACAGACTGGTTATAAAGTCTGAGTCTGGAGATGATGATGATCATTGGAGTGAATGAGAGAAAATTTAGTATTCTGTGCACTTAGAGACGTGTACATCAAAGATGAAACATTTTCAGACCAAAATGTGAATAGTTTTTGAAAGAAAAGAGATTTTAACAACATTGTGATGCATAAATTGTTGCTGAAACCCCAAAAAATGTGAGAATTAAGAAGAGTTGTTTGTAGATTTTCTAACATAAAACCCAACCCTCTCCACTCTAGAATGGGGATGATTTCAGCAAATCAGCTGTCAGCATTCTGTTCCCATTGTATGTGAATGGGGTTTGGTATGGCGCTCTTGTGTGGAAAACATACAAGATATTGTTACGACATGTCACATATAGAATATTTGGACCAGGCAACACATTCCAGAATAATTTTAGGATCAATTGTGTTGGAATGGTAGACACTTGAAAATTACCTAATTTATTTCTGATGGATAAATTTGGGTAGTTTTTGCAACTTTAATTAAATCGGTACATTAGACTGCCAATCCAGATAATAGTACATCTTTTGAGATCAGGCTGCATATTTTTGCAATAATGCGCTTTGGTCAATTTCCAGCGTTCTGGGTCGCATTTTTTTGCCGAAGATTTTGTATAAGTCATAAGTCAGTCTGATGAACAATAATCCCCAATGTACGTACATTACATGCAAGCACATGGGGAATTAAATGTTTTACTTTTTTGTGATTAAAAAACCTCTCAGATATTACAGTACAGGGGGTGTGTCCCTGTGGGTGGGGTAGGTGAGTGTGTAGGTTCTCCTGTGTTGAGCCATCCATTTATGGAGGGGTTGTATTATGTGTGAGTCTCAAACTCGTTAACCAGATGGGTGGGTCACTGTCACTGGGTGGGGTTTGTTTGGTTTCAGGTGAGTCCAGGGGTGGACAGTTGTTGGTTGAACACTGTTTGGGAATGTTATTTAAGTAGTGTCTCAGACCACCACCTCTGTTCAGGGAAGGATTTTTCCACTTTCATAAAAATGGCTTCTTTGACTCCGCTCTCAAACCATTCGTCTTCTCTGGCCAATATTCTGACATTGCTGTCCTCAAAGGAGTGTCCTTTTACCTCCAAGTGAAGATGGACTGTGAGTCTTGTCTTGAGGTGGAGGTTCTCCTGTGTTGAGCCATGCATTTATGGAGGGGTTGTTTGGTTTCTCCTATGTATAAGTGTTTGGCTCAAGTATTTTATTCACTGTGCTTTTAGTCTTCTGTACAGCATGTTATGGTTGTTTTAAAGTGCTTTGTAAATAAAGTTGGATTGGATTATTGTCTGAATAACTGCATTAAAACAGTAACAAGACACTTCTTTAAATCAGATTTGTTTTAAAAACCTGGAGTTGTGTGTTTATTAAGGGTTGATTTTTGACAGGACTCCCAGAAAGCTTCAGCCCATTTAAAATGCAGCAGCTAAAAATCTGACAGTTTGTGATAACAACCATAATATGTGTTAATTTATTTAAAAATGCAGAGAAATGCATCGTGTTCAGGCAGTTTATCATTACAAAAAGTGAGTGTTATTCCCAGTGGTTAAAGTGAGTGCTGTGAGGAGTGGGAGTTATCCAACCATTGACATATATGGCAGTAATATTATCTAATGAGTTATCCACTGATGATATATGTATTAATATATAGTGGTGGTGGATTACTTTGTCTGGGTCATTATAAAAGTAGCTCCCAAGCCCAAAAAGTGTCCCCAACCCTGCTGTAGACTCTAGAATTCTGGGACTGTTTAGAAGAGATCATGGTTTAGATGAGTGCCACATCGATGTTGACGTACTGAGACTTCATAGTTTAATTAATTTATCAGGAGATAAAACTAAATAAGAAAAATATTAGAGGGTTGTTTTACATTGAGGCAGAGGAAGCTGAGCTCTGATGGGGTTTGTTGTGGACCTAAGGAGGCAGAGCTGAGCTTTGTGCACTCCAGCCCAATTTAACCTATGTTCTCCCCATGTTTGAATGGGTTCCCTCTGGGTACTCTGGCTTCCTCCCGTCATTCAAATACATACCCTAATAAGTTAATTGTGGTGTGAATGTAAGAGTTATTGGTTGTTCATCTCTATATGTCAGCTCTGCAATTAACTGACATGTCCAGGGTTTACCCCTTCTCTTAAAATGTAGCTGCAATAGGCTCCAGGACGCCCCCACCCTTTCAAGGACAAAACAGTTCAGAAGATGAATTACCCAGCTAATAATATCAATAATAATAATAATAATAATAATAAACCAAGCATTTCAGAAGCATTTTTTTTCCTCCATTATGTACCACTTCAGTCACCGTTTGAAGACTGCAAAGGTGGGAAAGTCTGATTTAATGGAGGAAAAATAATAGTCAGAAATGCTTGGTTTGTCATTATTTGTAGCATTATCATCATCATCATCATTATTATTATTATTATTATTATTATTATTGTTATTAGAGTCTGAAATGTTCCTGGTTGTTTCTCAGCTTGACCAACATTTTGACAGTTCATGACAGGGTTTTCTATTTCTGCACTTGGAAGTCCATCTGATGGACAGGTTATAAGATGCTCAGAAATTGTCATATACAGATGGAGTTCAATCAATATATAATGGACTTTTTTTTTCCATCTTGAGCTGCTGAAAAATTAAAGACATACCAATGCCTTCTTGTTATTTTCCCACTTATGCAGCCTCCACTTTCAAACAGTGACTGAAGTAGTACAAAATAAAGGAAAAACAGTTTGAAATGCTTATTTTGTGTCATTATCATCATTATTATTATTATTCATTCATTCATTCATTCATTCATTCATTTTCTGAACCCACTCCAATCATTCATTCATTTGTCTTCTGAACCTGCTTTATCCTCACTAGGGTTGCAGGCGGTGCTGGAGCCTATCCTATAGCTATGTTTTGGGCGGAGGCGGGGTTCACCCTGGATGTGTCACCAGTTCATCACCGGGCTGTCATACAGAGACAAACAATCAATCATTCTCACATCCACACTTATGGAAAGTTTAGATTTACCAATTTACCCATTAGGGCACATCTTTGGATGGTGGGAGAAAGCCAGAAAGAACCCAAGCAAACACTGGGAGATTGCTGTGGACCTAAGGAGGTGGAGCTGAGCTCCACTGCACTCTGGCCCAATTAAACCTATGGTTATTCCATAATGAAGTGAACACAATGTGAATTTTGACAACATGGTGCAGTGTTTTTTACATAATGCATTCTCACACCTCCCTGATGCCATGTTAAAGTAAACTGTGGACACACGAACCCTCCACAAATGTCCCCAGGCTCAGGAGCAAGTTACTCAATAACCTTATTTCACAAAAGGTTGATACATTTATTGAAACAAATAAAACAAGCACTCCAAGTTTCTCTCCCTTTCTTCCACAGACTGAGTTACTGTGTTTTTTTGTAGTAAACAATATCTAATATCCACAGGCGTGTGTGAGGAACTCACCTCCTTCCAGATGTTGTAATGAGAAAGAAAACAGCCCAGTTCACCCTTGGTGAGTGGTCGACCGTGATAAGGGTCTTTGTACCCTGGCAGCATCCTAATCCCCATAGCCTCTATATCCGTGGTGTTCAGTGCTCTGACACGGGGAGAACAGACAAACACACACGTTAGATATGGAAACAATAAAGCCTGCTCCATACAAAACCTGCTACACACTCCACAAGAACAGAGAATTGTCTACCCACTCCTGAGGCTGCGAGAATAAAATGACATCATTTTGTTCTTGCAGCACTGGTTTTGGAGTTTTTGCAGCTTGTTTTTGACACACTGTTTGGGCAGAACTTTCTTCTTGTGTGGTCTGCAAAAACTATTTCACAATTGGTCAGGTATTTGAAGAGGGTGTGGTTAGCGCAGAAAAGCAGAGGACGCCCCCACCACCCCCATGAGCTCAGCACTTGAGTTTCTCATGAAGAATGAAATGTCTTGGCCAGATTTAACTTTGTTGTTGTGGTTTTCCTCCTTAAAAACACAAACAAATTTCTCTGTTCCCAGTAGTATGAAGTAAGCCTTAGTGATACGGTGTAAAAAAAAAATGGATACAAGGCATATATACAGTCTACGTAACATACAAATGCACATAAGCTTTGCTGGTACAGTATGCCAAGCATATTTATACTTACTCCCACTATTCCAGAAAAATGAATCAAATATGTAAAACCTCACACAACCTAATTACAGGCAAACCTACACAGAGATTAAACACAGCTTCTCCTTGTAGACAAGTTTAACCTCTGTGTTC
Source organism: Fowleria isostigma (assembly GCA_029814645.1). Taxonomy (NCBI): domain Eukaryota; kingdom Metazoa; phylum Chordata; class Actinopteri; order Kurtiformes; family Apogonidae; genus Fowleria; species Fowleria isostigma. The sequence continues at coordinate 20,610,971 of JAPTGZ010000001.1, read as the reverse complement.
ACGGAGGACTGTGTGATAAACCCACACTCTCATAGTCTGATAGAGGTACTTCTATCCAAAAAAACATGTAGGATTTTCTGTAAATTCAGAGAATAAGTAATTTATATGCTCCGGTCACGGTTGACTCAGTAACTTCCCGATGCCCATGTCCTGTCACTGCAAAACATGCCCAAATCATGACCCCTGTTCACTGGCCCTGACAGCTGAAGTGATGTGTTGGTGCTGCTATACTGGGTTTCTTTGTTTTGTGCTGCCTTGTCCTTTTTGCAGAGAAGATTCTTTCTCTTGGCAATGCTTCCAAAGAAGAATGAACAAGTCATACTTCAGTTTTTTCTAAATCAAACAGTCATGACCTTTAACATTTACCATGTGAACATTAACATTAACCTTTAATTAACATTAACATTTACCTCAAACTGTACACCTGTAGAGTTTGAGGTTTTTTGTATTTTCTCTAAAAATTGCAGGGTCTAACCTGACAAGACATTCACTCCTGGGAAGATTGGCAGCTGCCTCAAATGTTTTCCACTTGTGAATGATCTTTCTCACTGTAGAACGGTGGATTTTAATTGTTTGGAAATGGGCTTAAAACCTTTCCTACATTGATGGAAAATTACAGTTGCTTCTCCATGCTCACTGCTGATGTGTTCCCTCACTGGCATTGTGTGACACACATATGAATGCCTCAGACCAGAAAAATTGAGCACTCTGAAACTGCTTTTACAGACGTGATCAAACTTGCTGATGATGGATAAATCAAGGACATGTTTATCTTCACCCTTTTAATTTCTTAATTTTTCCCACACTACACTTGTAGTGTATTTTTTAGACGAGATGTTTTTAGAAGTGGCATTTTGTAAAAGATCAGATTTAGTCACAAGATCAATGCCCCCTTAAACAAACATCCTGCCCCCTCAAATTAAAGTGTCCAAAGGCAGGGAAAACGAACGTGAGGCACAACAAAGGGAGGCTTAAAGGACTTAGTAAAGAGTCACAAATCTAAAATAATACTTTTTAAAAATAGAATCAGAAACAAAAATAAGTTCAGGCTACAGTAGCAACATATATATAAAAATAATAACAAGTAAATGAAATACTGGCCACATCCATGTCATATGAAGGACTGACAAGTGTCACACAAATGATTATCAATATTTCTGTAAACAGTACAATTGGAATCACAACAAAATTAATGGTAGAAGTAGAGATGCAAACAAATAATCTGTTGAGTATTTTCAAAGTTGATGTGATGCTGCAAAAATGTCCAACCCTAACCTTAACATTTAACAAACATTCAGGGGCCCAAGATTTTCAGGTCGTCTCACAGGAGGAATGAAATCTGAAAAATAATCCAGCCCTTTTTCCTTAAATAAATTACTCAAACCCAAACCAATGAATCTATTATTGAAATAGTTGGCAATAGATGTAATATTTTAGCACTAATCAATTCATCACATACATGTTGAACTAGGAGCCAGAACACAGTGTGAAACAGAAGACATTTTCTATCTTCCCATGATGTACAGTATATTGTTGTATTGAGCGGCCCTCATTCAGGGAACCTTTGAATGACAACATGCACCCTGCTACTTTTCACCTGGTTGTTTGTCTCGGCTCTGCCTCCTTACATCAATCTACGCCACATGTTGCAGAGGTTCAAATCAAGAAGACAGAGGCAATGAGGGAGAAATCAGATGAGAAACATACTTGCCATCCACAGCAGCGACAACCTTACAGCTGAGCTCCTGTTCGTACAGCGTCCTTAGCATTCGCTCACGACGGTCAGTTCTCCGCACCAGATTTATCATAAACACCTGGGAGCACACAAATGCGACAAACCTCACACACGTGCTCAGGTTATTGTGTGTGTGTCAGTGTGTGTATGTGTGTGTGTGTGTGTTTGTGTACCTCATCAAAGCCCATCTTGTCAGGCTGCTTGGGAGGAACAGACAGGAAGCTCGAAGGCTCCAGCGGAGGATTTTTCACTTTCAAAGAAAAATGGAGGGTTGTTAAAAAAAGAATGTGCAATGTGCTCAAAAAGGATGTGCGAGTGATTTCCACTGAGCCCCCCCCACCCAAAAAAAAAGAAAAACACAGAAACCCCCCACAATATCCATGTATTTATGTATACCATGGCTTTTTTATTACCATGACACTTTTCTCTATTTGTGCATAGTAGTGACATGGTGACATTTAATAAAGACAGTTTCAGTAAAATCACATTCACTGTGACCTGAATCTGATTACATGAGATGTATTTATCTGATCCTTTGTTAGAACATTTTATTCGAAGGCTGCAGTCACAGTCTATCACTGCGTTTCCTTTGCATTTTAATAACATGAGTTTTTTCTGCACACTTTCATCTGCACAGCTCTCTATTATAAGCAGAAAAATGCTGGCAGCAGTGTTCTGTATTTTGTGACATAAGTGTACATAGTCTAATAAAGCACATTTTTAGCAGAGTCTTACAACAAATGCATGTTGCTTTGCTAAAACCTACTAAATCTACATCTACTACATCGACAAAGCAGAGAACACAGCGACATTACAAGAAATTAGTTACAAATATTCAGCTCCAGAAAACTATCCAGACTGAATATTTAGTTTTTCATACACAAGTCTGAAAAAGGTGTAGCATACCAAACACTAATAATTTCCTAAAACTGTCATTACATTGAAACATAATATTTGCCCTTAACTTGATTGAAAATGTAATAAAAACCCAATAGTGCAATAGCTTGTCAAACAATATAAAATGCCCCAACGCCTACTTTTCTGTTCAAGCTACACTTTAAAACTAAAAATGTGTTATTGTATCCACTATCAAACGAAAGCCAAATGTTAAACACTTTCCTAATGTAGCTGTCTCCTCTCAGTCCAAATCAAGATACTAAATATAAATACACATGTCGTGATGCCATTTCCCACAGCTGTGGAAAAGAGAGGACACTTTCAACACTTGTGTGTTGAGCAGTAGATGATCAGTAGAGTCACATCTGGCAGAATCTGAGCAGCGATTGCTTAATGTAACTTATTAAACCACCCCCACCTGTTTGAAAATAAAAAACCTGTACAGCATGAACAGAGTCCTCTCAGGCCATGTGAATTACAATAACCTAAAAGGTAAATATGGTCTTTCTGCAAAATAATGCCAATTATCCACTGATCCTGTTGACTCCCTTGTTCAAGGCAGAAACATCATTAAATCAAGCAACATAATGAAGGCTCTTAACTGAGTAACAATCACTGCTGACTCCAAGGAAAATGAGCATTTCCTGAATCAACTGATTTTCCTTTATTTCTCACTATCTTCAGCAGCTTTTGTCATCCTCTGATGGTGTCTAATCTAAGACACTCCAGTCAAATAAAAAAAAAAAAAAAGAATCTTTTGTAAAATGTTAATGTTTTCAGTTGGCCAACTTCCCAGTATTTTACCTTTACATACTTGCCCACTTTTAATGTCCAAGAATATGGCTAATTTAAAGAGATATTTTTGGTATTATTACATTATCCATCAAAATCTTTACATTTATTATCATCTAGACCTATTGTAAAGGAATTTGATTACCTGTGAACTGTTGTTACAATATTACACAAAACATTTTATTACATTACAGATCAAGTTATTACATTATCTGGTCTTATTAAATATGTTTTGAACTGGGTTAAATGAAATCAGGAAATTAATACAGTACTTGGGGCCATAAGGTGTAATCACAGCTAAGTGTTGGATTACAGACTCCATTGTGAATGAACAAACACTCTCCTAAAGCAATACATAGATGACACTTGATTCTAGTCTTTTTGTGCACTGCACCGCTTCATCTCTTGACTCACCCATGACCTCCAGCTGACTGTGCAAGAAGCTCTCCGCCTCATCCTGCAAAGAAGCGTGGGAGCGCATTGGAACCGGGAAGTAACCATATGTTTCCTTGTTGCACACATACATCTGGACATCTGAGGGAGGAGAAGGACATGTTTATATGTGTGTACATGTAATAAGAAAACTGTCTGTCCAGTTGCATTTGCCTCACCTGCCATTCGAGCCGAGTAGGCAAAGACTATAACATCATCCAGAGCCCAGCTGTACTCAGGGTGAGGTGGATAAAAAGCCAGCTGACGAGAGGCCTCTTTCCGTAGGTCCAAAAGATAAGTAGAGTGAACCATTGGCACGGGAAAGCAGCCGCGTCGCTCCTGCTTACGGATGGGCATGTAGGCTGGTGTCCTCTTGTAATAACCCTGCAGGTGATGCACTCTGTTATAAACCTGTCTGAGCATGATATTAATGCCTGCTTATGGAAATAGTTAAGCCCATATTAACAGGCTGCTTTGTTCTTTTGCATATTTAGATATTTCCTATAAAAAACAGTAGTCTAGGGCAACTGCACCCCTCTTGGAAAGCCTGGTCTGCTCTGATAGGAAATTTTGACCTTATAACTGTTGGTGACTGCACAGGTCTGCACTAGTACCTGGCAGAATTTGTAATCATGGGAAACTGAAATAAATAAATAAATAAACATCTTTAAATGCATCTAATGTAAAAGATTACTTTTAGTCATAGTTGGGTCACATACTGGCATATAGATGATGTATCGCACAAGACATATCATAAAAGAACTTTTGGACATCGTACTTGATGTCATTGACACTTAAAAGTCACTTTTTAAATTCTCCATTTTGTTCTGTACCCAAAACACAAAAATAGATCAAAACAAGTGAATTTGCTAACTTTAGTATAATAGGATTCAATTCAATTCAATTTTATTTATATAGCCCAGTATCACAACAAGGTTGCCTCACAGGGCTTCTCAGAATTTAAGCAAACAAACAGTCATTGAAACAAATGGAAAAAAAAAAAAAAATGTCCTGGGCATCCCCTGTCCTTAGACCCTCCGTGGCAAGGAAAAACTCCAAAACCCAGTGGGAAAAAGGAGAAACCTTGGGGAGAACCACAGTGAAGAAGAGATCCACT
>JAPTGZ010000001.1:20547765-20560568 GCA_029814645.1 Fowleria isostigma | reverse complement strand
ATTCTGACATTTTTCCTCATAATAATAAAAAAATATATTGGACCCTAATTTTCATACTTTTTTTTCAGTGGCCCTAATCATCTTCCATCCAAATCAAGTACATTTTGTGTAAAATCTAAACTGTAAAGTGTCCTCTTTTATTAATAAGAAAAATAAATGGACTAGATACTATAGATAGTATCTGCTCTAACAGATATCACACAACTGTGTTTGCAGGAACACGTCTCTCTCCTTTAATTTACATGGACATTTACATTTCACACACTTACTACTGGTCAGTGCCGTATCCCTCGGGTCTGATGATTGCAGACATTATGACAATAACAAGAGGTATCCCATAACCAGTGATGAACAGGTAAAGGGGTCGAATTGTGGCATTGAACACCAGGACCACCATGCGGTACAGCTGCACCCCTTCCAACAGCATCCAAGTAAAAACTCCCAGGAAGAAATAATGAAGCAATGCTGCTACAAACCTGCAGCCTCCCTGAAATATCACACGTTGGTGTCAAGACAAAGAACAGCAGGTATTTTTACAAGTAATAAAGATGAAGTTATAGTTATTTCACTGCATTCAAAGGATGTCATCTCTTCTACAAACATACCACAGGTTTGGTTTGTGAGATGCCTGTGAGGAAGACAAGGTTAGCCATGAAGAGGCAGAGGCAGAGGTGGAGGTGGATGGTGGTGCGCGTCCCTTTTATGGAGTGGCAAAACTTGAATGTAAGGATGCACAGTATCAGACACAACAGGGAGATGGTCAGTCCAATTTTAGTTGCCATCACAAGCCCAAAGGTGTGCTAGAAAAAAAAAAAAAAAAACATGACATATTGAGTTAAAATAAAAGAAAGAGGCAATCTGGAAAATGTAAAAAAATAAAATAAAAAAAATACAATAGAGTCTGCACAGAACAGTTGCCTAATATATCTGACAATAACCTAGAAGCAGAACCAGTCAGTTGTTTGCTGTTTGCTGGAGGGCGATGTGCATTTAATGGCTTTTTGAGGGCTTTTTCACTGAAAGCAGATGCCTGTTGCTGTTGGAAAATTGTTCAGAAGGGTTTGGACATAAACCAACAGTGACATTGCAAACCGCAAAACCAAAATGATGAGCAACAAAATGCTGAAATGCTTTGTAGAGTTTAGGGGAACTGCAGAGTAGGATGATAATTATCTGCAGTTTTGTACATTTTTTGAGTGGGTGATAAACCACCATGGATCAAAACTATTTTGCATATATGTGCTACTGTTTTACAAAACTATTATTCAATTATCACGTTTCTCCAGGCACCTAAAACTTAATAGTAATTTCCCACATGGGCTTTAACAGTAATTTTTAAGATTTCCAACACTACATGTCCTGCAGATGGAGATTTTCTTTACTGTGCATGTTTATTTCTTACCTCCATGGGATACAGAGCCATAAGAACAGCAAAGCTGCTCAGATGTTTACACTGGCATACAGTGTGTGTGGCATTGGAGTGGTGTTGACGACAGCCATCTTTGGACCAGGCCCCTCTCTCATTCCAGTATGCACAGATGTACCTCCGCTCTGCAGACTCCTCTGCATCCTAACACACAAAAACAAAACCACCGACACTTGACTCATTCATTCCTTCATATTTTACCAGTACCTACAGAATAAACATGTTCTGACAACAGCTGGAGGTAGAACTGCTGTGGAAGGACCAGACTACCTGAAGATGTTTGAATGTGATGTTGACGTCACGGCTCAGGTTTTGAGTCAACGGGTTGGAGACCACAACAGACACAACTTTGGAGGAAATCTGGAAGGATGGATCCACACCATTTTCCTCATGCTTTTTAAGCTCTTCAAAGGACTCCTTTACATATTCACCAAGGTTTTTGTAACTCAACAATGCAGCCATAGCAAAACCTGTAAATGATAATAATGAAGTGAGAATATTTTCAGTAAACAAGAAAAGAAAAGAAAAGAAAAGAAAAGAAAAGAAAAGAAAAGAAAAGAAAAGAAAATGATTCACCTGGGTATGTTCCATGTCCAGATGCTGTTTCCCAGTCTGTGTCCAGTCTGGCATTCTCACTGGTCAGATGTATTGGTCCGGTCGGTCGAGTCTTTGTCCTCTGCAGGGCAATATCCATGTCTGCTCAGAGAAAACCTCATTTCAAACACTTATCTCCCTCTGACACTTCACATTCATTTCCACACTAGTCTACTCACATCTTCCCACCCTCTGTAACCTACCTGTCTGAGAGGTCTCTATCCTGGTGCTGTTGTCTTTAAGCTGTGGGCCGACGAACCTGATGGAGTCCTCGATCGTACTGAGAAACTCACTGACGTCGTCAGTGTTGTCCAGCTGACCAGGAGACAGGATGGCCTCGGTTGCTGTGAACAATTTCTATCCAAATTGTAGGATAACATAAGAGGCAATGAAAACACTGTATGTTAACATGCAAGAATGTATGTATGTTTTGCCTCTGCTTCTCTAACCTCCAGTAGCACCTCTCCATTAGCCTTTCCTTCATCAGCGGGGTTTATGGTTGACAGAGCCAAACAGCTGTTCCTCATCATGAACCAAATAGCTGCCAAACCTTCAAGAGTCTGAAAGAAAGTGTGTGTGTGAGAGAAAGAGAGAGAGAGATGGAAAAAGTAATTCAGTTTGCTCTATACTAGGGTTCAATTATGCAAACTCCTATAGGGCACCAAAGTGGTTAAAAAAGTACTTAAATGCAGTATCTGTGCTACTTATAAGGGAAAAACTGTGTTAAATAAAAGCATGCAGTGTAAATATGTAGCTTACTTGTTCAGGTACTATGAACTTGTCACAGTCCATCTCTGAAAGAACGTAAAAACATCTGATTATCATCACATCCATTAAGTCTCATACATGCTCCGTTACTCAGAGGTGTTGATAAAATCTGCACAGCACAGCAGCACTGAACAGAAACCCATCCCCGTTATCTTGTGAGACACACAGCTGATTATCTGCATTTAGATCATACAAAGAAGGGAGAAGCATAAAAGGAAACTGAGGAATCAAAAACAGTGAGAAATGGTAGTTTCTAAAGACGTCATGGATGATGCATTGACATCTCTTTACACTGTCAGTGTGATACTGATCAGTAGTGTCTACTTGGACATTGTTGAGCAGCTTATGTAAGAAATATGTGATAAGAAGGCCCTGAAAAGGAGTTTTACACAGTAGGAATCCATAAAAAGCACATTAATTTTATAGCAACGTAGACCCACACTCACCTGAGCATGGGATTTTTCTGTTGCCGTAATTTGTGTATCCTTGTTGACACTTGCACCAGTAACTCCCATCCACATTCTTACAAGTCCCTTTCATTCCACAGATATCTTCCTGTGCAATTTCAGCCTCCTCACATTCATCCACGTCTGCGTAAGTAGAAGAAACAAAAACAGAGACGACATGTTATGAAGAAGAATTTCATTTATGAGGCCACGCATGAAATAAATTCAAAGACTGCAGGTATTGTTAAAGCCAATGTGGAAATAACAGGAGTCTGGCCTTGTAAATTGTTCTTGACTGGCAAAAGAGTTTGAGAGAACTTTACAGGAAGCCAGTGACGTGAAATGTCGTCTACCAACTTCAGCTTATTTAAGAGCTGCCACTACACTGGCAGGAAGCAGAGGGGACGGCACATATTTACAGAGGAGGAATAAAGATGACAAGTCACGTCGCGATGACATTTTCAGAACAAGCACTAATGTGACAAATGTTCATTAGATGATGTGAAACAGGATTCCTTGTTGATTTTCCATTGCACCAAAAAGTTTCATGATTTCTCAAAGAAAGATAGCACTTAAGAGTATGTAACTTAAAAGTCGATTACACACTGAAACAATGTAATGCACCAGAGCTTAACAGAAACCCTTCAAGTTTTTTTTCTACTTTATAGTGAGTAATAGTGGTTAATGTTAGCTAATTTAAGTAATGCAGCTAGTAAATCCACAACTTTTCAATTAAAAATATAACTGGCAATGACCATTCACAATCCCCAGGAACACAACTGTATTTGAAAGTTACTGCTTAATTAATGCACTAGTTAATTCATCAGTAGCCTTTTCATTTTCTAATTGCTGATTACTTTCATATTCTTCTTTAGACTCAGAGGAGTCAATAATAATTTCTTTTTCAAGAATTTGAATACTATTCACCTATTTTTTTTTTCTCAGTCAGATAATACAAACAAAGCCAACCAAAAAACTAAGCTCCACAAATTTGAGGAAAAACCCTGAGGCCTGTTCCATTTTTTAAAATTATCTTCAGTGTCTTTGTCTAAATCTTTGATTCTCTTCTTTTATGAGCAGCCAAAATTCAGTTCAACAGCGGTGAAAGACATCAATAACTCCATAAGTGTTCAGGAATATGCAAAAAGGGAAAGAAAAGGTAGATGTGTGTTAGTTAACCCAAGAAGGAATTCATTTTACTGCTCCAAACCACTTATATTAAAAACATCCAATAGCCTAAACTGTATATTTACACTTTTTTACCTTTTTAAAGTATTTAGAAATAACTGTGACTTACCAGTCAATCTACATTTCGACCCTCACCTATGGTCATGAGCTCTAGGTAATGACCGAAAAAATAAGTTCTTATATATTCACAGCAAGCCACACTGTATGACATGAATTTGGGTATGACATGAAGTTTGCTGTGGGCATGTTGCATGATGCTGTGTGTGGATTGCGTGATGAAAGAGGAAGCTGAATCAAAGCCTACGATGTACCTGAGTCAACATGAATGCAGAAGAATAAAATGTCATCAGTGTGCACAATCCATCCATTAAAAATAAAAATACGAAGAACACTTGCCCATGTGGCATTTATATGTGTGGACAAGAAGTCAAAAAAGGAGGAGAATATGGACACGGTCGTGGCTCAGAATGAGAGGCCAACTAGGGATGCCAATTTTGCAAAGAGAGCTTGAAGTAAGTACTTGTTAGCATTTGCTAACATTTAACATTAGCATTTAGTGTTATGATCTGTCATTTTCAATGTCACGCTAATCAGTGTGTCATTTCTATTGGTCAGTGAGATGGTCATGCCAAATTTCACAGGCTGTCTTTGGTTGCAAGACTGTGACAATGTCCTTGAACCTGTCTCACAGTGCGACATAGGACTGAGGGCCAAGATCAAAGATATCACCACAATTCTCTCAAGATACCTATCTTTCGTCTGAGATGGCCGAAAATCACACAGTGTGTGGGAGCCTTTAGAGATAGAGTGAGGAGCTTGGACATCTGGGAGGGACTCAGAGAAGAGCCGCTGCTCCTCCACATTGAGAGGAGCCAGTTGAGGATGCCTCCCTGGGGAGGTGCTTCAGCCATGTCTATCTGGAAGTAGACCATGGGGCCCCAGGACACACTGGAGGGATTATAACTCTGGACTATCCTGGGAATGCCTCATTACACTTTTTTTTTAATAAACCTGCAAATCTAGGAATATTACTGTACATAAAATCACAGTTCAGCACTTTGTTTTTTGAGCCATGGTTCAGGCTATAATACAGTCAAATGTGGAAAAAGCAACTCAAAATCAAGATTTACATTTCCTATTTGCAGAAGTAGCAAAGAAACACAGCATAAAAAAGTGAAATCTAAAGGGTGAGATGCATAAAATAAGGAATAAAAATGTGTTGTTATGGTTAGATGTCAGGATAGAAAAACAAATAAAGATGATATTTAGTTTCATAGAATATCATCTTTGAAGACACTGTTTCAATTTGGACGTTATTAAACCTCAAACCAGATTGAGCCAGACTGGACCCAATTGGATACGCATTGGACCACTACATGGGACACAACAAATGAAGTGAAAGCAGCTGAATGACCAAATCAGTCACTACTGAAGTAATACTATCCTATCAGCTACAGACTGTTTGTCTGTAGATACCAGGATTATTTTTACCATAAAGTTGTTTGGGGTTTTTTTTTTTGGTAAACCAGTAACTTGAGTTAACTTATTGATTCTTAGTCCATGTCTACATCTGATAGACTTTTAGCAGAACATTTCTTATAGTCTCTGATCACTTTGTGTAAAGTGGTAGTGACTTCTGCTTCAGTGGTGATTTACCACCACCCGCTGGGCTGGAGTGTTACTACACTTGTCTGAATGGCTGTACAGAACCTGTATCAGTCTGAATGATATATGTGTCATGTTTATCATGCCATCACATTATGTGCCAAACCATAAGCTAGTTCTGTACCAGACAAATATAAGTACCATGACATCATACCATGACTTTACTAGGTTTTTCATGATTGTGGAAACCCTGCATGATGGATGTGAGGTTTAGCTACACTCAAAGGCATATAAAGAACTCGCAGGCTTAATTCTATCTGAACTCCATTTTGTCTTATGCATGTCTGAGTTGATTGTTAGAAGAACTATGCACAATACCTCGACAACACTGTAAAACACTCATAGTTTTCAAGACATTAATCACATTAATATTTGGAACATACTCTCACATACATTCAAGGACTTGGTGGAAATGAAAACAGCACAGATGATATACAAAGCAAGAAATGAATTACTTCCAAGTAACATACAGAAATGATTTACAATAATCATGTTACTCACCTACACACACTCCCCTTTCTATGCTGCCGTTGTACCCAGACCGGCACGTGCACTTGTACCCTCCAATTAGGTTAGAACACACAGCAGTGTGACCACAGATGTCACTATCATCCAGACACTCGTTGATGTCTGACAGAGAAAGAAGACGAGTGAGTTCTGCTTATAGTTGGGGTGTGTCATTTTGGTCTCTGTGAAGTTGATGGATCCCACACACTCACCTAGGCATTGTCCATTTTGGGATGTGAAGTTGTTAGTCCCTTTAATATTTCGGAATCCAGGCAGGCACTGACATTGATAGCTGCCAATTGTGTTTGTGCAGTGTGCATTTTTCCCACAGGGATTGTATTCACATTCATCCTCATCTGTAGATTTGGGTAAAAATACACAAAGGATAATAATACAGTTTTAGTTTCAAGTCTAACTATACCTAATATGTGTCCTTCCTCTCTCCTTGTCAATAGACTCTCTCTTATCAGCTCTTTTCTTCAGCTCTGATCACTACTCTGTGTTCATACAGAGTGATGCCAGGGCTCATATGATCATTTTTACAGATTGCTTTAGATTGTGATGATCTAAGAATTTACACTTCTTCTGACTGTTGTTTTCACTGTAATGCACTCTAAATGTGAGCAGTGTCTCAACTGCCCAAAATGGAAAAATACAGTCGAATGTCATTGAAAAAGCCTACTTGTCCAAGGTAAACTCCTTGAAGAGGTATTGCATAACATGAAAAGCACTTATTTCTTGGATTTCTCACAGGAACAAGACAAGTGATGAAGTACAGTTAAAAGCAGAAAAAAAAAAAAATCAGGTTATTACCAACACAACGATCGCCTTCAGAAACAGAGCCTCCTGGGCACAGAGTCTCACTCTTTGTCAGCACACACATAAAACCTGAAGGGGAAAAGAGAAAAAACAGTTGGTGAGTTAGTTTGATGTTATAGCCAAGGCAACGTATTAGTCTAAGGAGTCACAATATCTTTAAATTTACTCAGTGTGTTCCTTTAAGATGGAACAGCATGGCTATAGGGCAACGTAATCATAGCAGCTTTTACAAAAATTGGATTTGAACAGCCAGACAACTCATGGGTCACGTCCAGGTTTTTCCCTCAATAGGGCATTGAACAGCTCAAGTGAACCTCTGGCTCCTTGAGTGGTAATACTGTGACAAATGAACAAAAATGAATCCTAAATATAACATTAGCCCTGTTTGCAGTTATTTTTTAAACTTTTTTTTAAAACTATATTCCACCTCTACTTTCTATTTATTTATTTATATGTGAAAAGATAAAAAGAAAGACAGGATGTTAACGGAAGAACAAATGGAGTATCACAGCCTGTAGAATGACGCATATAACAAATCCAAACTTCGTCACATCACATACATTGTTACACTATTGGCCATGAAGTTGGATAAAATATTTTTACCTCTTCTCATAAAATGATTGTGACAGTGTGACAGAATCTTGATAGATAAGGTGTAACTGGGACTCGGTATGTAATCATTAGACCTGGTCAAAGGTGATTAAAAGGGGAATACAAAGAGGAATGTGTCTGAAAACAAAAATATTCCAACTTTATCAGCAACAGTGTATATTTTTGATTGTAAAATGTCTGTAAATTATTCTCTAAACTGTATGATCTGCCTCCACGTCACCAACCCATGCTATTGTATCTTCAGTATCAGCTCTGAAACAAAGCAGTCAAGTAACATATCAGTGAATTGATCATTTCTTGGGACATATTAACTAGGATGCTTTGAATGGGGGTTGAGATGTTTCTAGGAGGTGCTGACGGTTCTGACTTTTTCTGTACTGGATAACTGTTAAATTGAGTTAATTCATCACTGAATCTGAAAAATTAAGGAACAATTCATACTTTTAAGCTACTGTTTTTCCCAAATGTCAGTAGCTGAAAAGCTGACCATTATCCATTGTCCACTAACTGAACCAAGCTTGTTAACCCATAAAGACCCAAACATTCACCAGCCACCAAAAGCATCTATTGATCTAAAATGTTTAATAGCTGTTGATCCACTACCGGTACATGTAAATAATTGGTGTAAAATACAGTTTGTCATCTTTTCATGGTCATCAGATATGACCCATTTGGACATGCAGAGGGTCCTCAGTAAATGTGGAAACACTGTCACCTTCAACAACATTGATTCACAAGTAAAACCCATGGAGTTTGATAAATGACAGTGGATGGACACACTTATTTTTGTATTCACTTATTGGAATCTTTGCTGAAAAAGTCACTTTTTCTTCAGTTTTCTCTGCGTAAATGTAATAACCTTTGAATTTACTCTGTTTTCATGAACATCTAAATTAAGTAGGACACTGAGCACATGACATACATGATTTACAGCAAAAAATGCAAAATACAGGAGGTAATATTGTAATAAATGATGATAAATCACTTCGGTAAAGGTTGAATAGAGAGAAATTTTAATTTGGGATCTGACACAAAAGTAGCACTGGGTCTTCATGGGTCAAACAACAAAGTGGCCTGTCTGTATTTTAATGTATTTTTAGCTGTAAATGTCAAGGTAAGTGTGTCTTTTTTAGTGCCTGTCTGGATAATGACTATTTCCCCTTTTGTACTTGCAGACATCAGGGATAAATTTGGCAAAAGCTACACTTTCATGTCTACGTAAATCATTGCTGAGTATAGCTGGTGAATAACATTCACACTGTCATCAGTGACACACTAACCACCTTATAAAATATATTTTTAGTAACTTGTAGTTTTCCTTTTCAGATTGCTGACTTTAAGCCATTTTGTTGCCTTTATGTTCAGCTCCTTAAAAGGTTCCACCTCTTGCATGCCACATTACATTTACAAAACCTCAGGCACTTATGGGTCACATTTTCGGACTCATGTGTCACCGGCATGGGAAAAAAAAGCGCCCCATTCGCTTGGAGTGAGTTAAAAACTATCCCCCAGTCCCAGAGTTTCCCGTCCTCGGTTACAATGAGCCCTCTGTTGTTGTGTGATGAGGCCGGAGCTCCCACAGTAACAGCACTTAAGGAAAACCAGACAGCGGCAGTGAATGGGTAAGACAGTGTGACTGCGGCAAACTTTATGAATAAATAACTGTGAACAGGCCTGAAAATGCATACAAAGGCGGACTTTCACTGACCAGTATGAGCGTGGTGGTGAAAGGGAACTGGGCTCTTATCTGTACATCTCACATTTCTTTATAAGCTGTATCCATGTCACTTTGCATCTCCCTCTTGTAACTGCTAATGTTTGACTTTTTTAGAAAGTAAACTACCCAAGAAATTAACCTACTTCCTTTTTTTCTTTGCATGTGTTTTCATGTGTGTTGTAATGTGTTGCACGTGTGATAGTAAATGCAATATCTTACTTAAAAAATTTCAAAATTAAGGGGAATTTGTTTTTGTTTTTTTACATTTAGTTAACAGCTTAGTTCAATATGTGAAAGGCATGTAGTTAACAAACCACCACACTACTACACTGGTGTCAGAAATAAAAGGAAGGACTCTTTTATTGTAATTTAAGCATTACTCCTCTGACCAGCCTCACCCTTTCTCTGTTTTGTTCTAAAAAATAAACTTAAATATTTTTCACTCTGTTGATTTTTACTGTCTTGTGTTTTGTTTTGGGGTTTTTTTTCTGTTTTTGTCTGTCACATACACATACGTCTCATTCTCTGTACTTACTTCAGCATGTCTCCATAGCCCTAATACTTGGGGTGTGTAGTTTATTTCATTTTATACTTTGTCCAGAGTAGTTCTTTTACATTCACACAGCCCTCAGATGAGTTTTCAAAAGAAATGATAGCAGCTTAATTCTATATTTTACTAAAGTCAACAATGGTTTAGTTATTAAATACAAGACTACTCAGGCTATTGTAGATAGTTTATTCACTTTGAGTGAATAGGCTGTAACAAACATTTTGTCTTTTATAAATATAATTGTCTGCAATGTGTGACATCTGCGAAAAAGGGAAATATCAATGCCCAAACATATGCAGTTCTGAAGACTGACACGCGATACCATTGACTTTATGCAGTTTGCATGATAGTAGAGAAAATCTGAGACATTTCATCAAACCAGGTTCAGGTTTGTACACAACACCTGCATATTCTGTAATTTCAGATTTCTGCATCAGTAGTTTATTTTATTTCAAAACCAGCTCAGCCACTTGAAAGAAGAGCAGCACGGGTGGAGGTCATTCACCACAGCATTTCTGATTTCGGCAAGTTTGCGGCATGGCATTTCCCCTTCTTTGCACCTTGGTTTCCTTTTGATTTTTCTGCTTTCCATTACCAGATAAAGGTACAAAAATGACTCAAACACAAAAACAGACGTGCTCTTTCTGCTCAGTGCAGCATCAGTCTGATGACAGAGGTTGTCACTCCACAGTAATTCACTCTGACCTCTGTCCACACTTTATAGCACAGCTGGGATCACTGTTACTACTCATATGATCAGTAATTTAATGACTTATCTTAAAATGTAACCAATTAAAGTTTATGAGTGGTTAACATTTTGGCTCATTCATGAGAAAATAAATTTAGTTAAAGCCAGTATTCTCTGAACACTTTTCTTTTTTTTTTTTTTTTTTTGATGGTTGTTTATCACAAAGAAACAAAAAAAAAAATGGAAGTTGAAAACATAACTGAAGGATGTCATAACTTCCCCTTACTTTTTGCCGCTTCTTGGCTTTTTTTTCCTCAATCTTGACACACTCACCCAGTCATACACACACACACACACACACACACACAGGAGTGTGTTCATTCATAGACTTACCAAGAATGAGCAGTCCCTTCCCAGGCCCCATGTCAACGATAAACTGCTGAAGACTTTATCACAACTTTGACTTAACAGTGAAGCTGGACAACAACCAGATTAAAAGTTTAAAAGATTAAAAGTATATGTCCATCCACAAAGAACCACTGAGTTTTTTCTTGTCTTCTCTGTAGAGATTAAATCCAAGGTCCATCAAATCCACAGTCTGAAGTAAGAATCAGGACATAAACAGTCATAAATCCAGACAAATAACGGTGAACCTCCACCAGCTCCACTCTTCTCACAGATTCAGACTCTCAGTCGGTGCATGCTTCATACTCCCTTAATTCCCCACCCCCTCCCTCCCTCCCTCTTCTCTCTCTCTCTCTCTCTCTCTCTCTCTTTCTCTGTTATTTTCTTTCCTCTGTTATCTGTGTGGCCTTGACTGTTTCACTTTTTCGTGTGTCCAGTCTCCCTCTCTGTCTATACCTTTCCCTGTGAAGACATTTCTAACTGTATCATGTTGCTTTCACAAACCCCCCTCTGTCTACGTCCTCTTTCACATTTCCCTCTTCGTTCCAGTGGCCTCTATTTCAGGAGCTATTCACAACACTCTCATGAGACACACAGAAAGAGAGGGAGAGGGAACGAAGAGGGAGGGGGGGACAGACACTGAACGGAGGCCGATGACTAACACTTCATCTAAACAGCTGCTCTTGTGCTTGAGCTTTGCCAGTAAGTAATCTTATATCCATTCCCATTCTCTCCCAAACTCTGAGTCCATCTCCTCCTACTTTTCCACTCCCCCTACCCCAAAATATTCAGCCCCTCACCCATTTCCACTGGAACCCTCTTTGTTTGCTTAACCACCCCCCTAGCCAGCAACAAAACAAACAGCAGATGAAAGCAACCTGACCTCTTATCAAATTTTAATAAAATCTAGTGGCAGATCATTTAAGAAAGAAACCGGATGGTAACATGATCTGATGTATTACAAAAATCACATTTCACATTAAAATATTTCACAGCATGACAAAAATAAAGCTTCATAATCACTCATTAGGTACAAACTGTTCAAGGAAGCTTAACATTTATGGCTCAGCCTTTTACTATTTGACTGAGCAAACCATCTGAAAACCAACTTTTTTTGAGTATCTTCATTCTTTTTCTTCCATCCCTGCTCTTCTCAAGGCGCTCAGTCCAAGCTTTAATTTGTTTTTGCTTGAAAGCTTATTTAGTAATAATCTAATAAAAGAAGTGGGTGGTTTAAGGGACAAACTGATGTATACTCCTGAAACGGCTGCTGATTTGTAAAGCTGAGGGTATTTACAAACCCTACAGGATATGTGTTCACAGAAATATATGAAAAAGTATTAAAGTACACTGGGAAAAAAAACAAAAAAATTAAGGTCCAATATATTTTTCTGACTTTAATCTCAGAATTCTGACTT
>JAPTGZ010000001.1:20502308-20513440 GCA_029814645.1 Fowleria isostigma | reverse complement strand
GTATTTTACACCAATTATTGACATGTATTAGTGGATCAACAGGGATTAAACAGTTTCTATCAGTCGATGGTTTTGGTAGATGGTGGATGTTTGAGTCTTTATGGTTAAAAAAGGTAAAATATAGAGAAAATTTAGTTTGGGAACAGACACAAAAGTAGGGCTGGGTCTTTATGGGTTAAATATTGTTTGCCTGCAAAACCTGAAAATAAAGCACCTGAAATACATCTATGGTATGAACATTTTTTTTTTTTTTTTGACTGTGTAAACCATAAATCCATGGTGCATCTATGGTTATTTGAGTTAAAGTCTTAAGTTCAATCACTTTTAAGTTGGTTTAATTTTGATTATAAATAGTCACTACAATAATGTTATAACTTAGAATTTCATCCACCAATATTCATCTTTCACAGACATCACTGGAGCTTCACAGCATTTCCTCCAAATATAAGTATTTTTTGTTTATGTGTATAAATTAAATACCAATTTATCACACACTTCACTTCTGTTTCCATACATATACAGGTGTCAGAATCCATTAAGGTTTCCCCTGGCCTTACAGACATGGCCTAAACCTAATTGTACTGAGATTAAGACACACTGATGCATTGAAGTTCTCCTCATCTTTGGTCTCGGTACATTCCAGCAGATTTGTTGTCATTAAGGTATTCACTTTTATCTTCTCCAAGACAAAACACACCAACTGTTTCATCACGTCCCCCAGTTGCCAGCTCCTCCTTTACATGCATGTTGCCATGCCAACAGAGACCTGAGCACCCCTGGATGTTGGGAGTTGAATTTTGTTTTTGTTAATTGCACATATTTACAGCGAATTAAATTTATATGAGGCAATGATGAGTTTTATTGTCCAATTCATTTTTGTGAATCTGTCTTGACGTTGAAAAGACAGTTATCCACATTGTTTGTTTTTATTTGCCTTTAAAGACTTGAACCAAGATCGGGAGACTAAAGAAAAAATGCAATGCAAAATAAGAAAGATGAAAAGACAATTAAGAAAATAAAAATCCTAATGTTATTCTCAAATGTCTTATTTGGACTCCAATCCAAAGACATTCCTCTTACTATCATAGATAAGTTAAGAAATAAAAAAATACTCTCATTAAAGAAACTGGGATGAGATAAATGAGCCCACTCGGTAAATAAATAAATAAAGCTTAACTGTTTTCATATCATTTGCTATTTCAATACATGGCAAAATTCAATAATATCAATTTTAACACACACTGTAGGTGGAAAACATTACTGCTGCCATCTAGTGCTCCTGTAGGAAATGTCGACTTATTCCCGTGGCATGATGGGAGATGGAGTACTCCAGAATTCGGTACTTCCTGCTTTGAAAAGGAAGAGCATATTTCGGCTGACAAGTAAAAAGTTGTGTCTCTGATAAACCACGTCACCTCGAATAGAAGGAAAGTGAACACAAACCAAAGGTGAGTGTATATTTTTCGGATTATTGAAGTCTGTGTGTGAAATAAGACGAATACAGCTAGTTTTGTAACAGGAGTCAAGTCAAGTTTGGTCAGTGGAACAAATGTTGCTATTGTAAGGTGAGCTCGGCTTCACATGAAAACAAAGAATATGACCCCTGACTATCCTTCATATATGATTTACTCAGGTTTTCTTTATTGAAAGCTTTGTTGGCATAGTTAAACGTCTTATGCTGTGTCAGTGTTGTTGAAAAACTGTCAGAGCTGTGTTTACAGATGGTATTGATTTCCCACCCTGAAACCAAAATAGAGCCACACAAAAGTATTACGTCAGTTATCCTATATATAGACATACCAGTAAATAAATACATAAATGTACATCACATCTCACAACAAATAGGATTACACTTGTTAAAATCCGATCAATTTTAATGACATCACTTAAGCTGATTTTCATTTTTACTGAAACTGTTAAAGGTATTTTAGTCATTACTTAAAAATGTACTGTGAAATTATCTAACTGTGTCATGTATTTGGATTTTAAATAATGTTATAAAGAGCTCCCATCACTAACATTTCAGTTTAACATGCAGTCAATGAGTTATCACTTTTTATAGATTGCATATGTAACTGAGGCTGACCAGGAGGGTTTAGACAAAGTTAGACAATATATTTAAAGGATAAGTGAGATAAACTGTATTTTTTTTTTTCAAGAAGATACTAACTTAAACCTTGCTGAAGCTGAAGCTAAATATCTGTGCTGAAGCAGTTTGTTTCTGTCCATGAAAAGTAGTAATAACATGATGTTTTAGACTGAATTGGATCTTTCTGTTTTAAACAATGTGGCTTAGAGATAATATAAATTCTTGGAGTGAATTGTAGCCTGGTATCCATTGTTAAGTGCCTATTTTCTATCACATGACTGTAGCTCGAGTCTCATGATGCCATTCAGTCCTGCAAGAAGATTACATACAATAAATGACAGATAATGGGGACTATCGGTCAGCAGCTTATTATTATCACAAAATTACCTTTATTATTATTGGGCTGGCTTCAAGATAAGTAAAACTACTATAAAATACAAAATCAGATCCATATATTTAGGTCTGCATCAATTATTTAAAATAGGTTTTGTTATTGCGGACCTTCTCTACTTCCTAAAGTACTCACTTAATTCCTTTTTCTTTCTCAGATGTCGTTAATGGACCATGGGGGAGTCCGGCCATTGACAGCTGTGGCCTGGACCTCCAACAGCAGCACTTGTCCCAAAGATTTTACCCTGGTATGAAGAGATATATGTTTATTAGATGTTTATATTATGCCCTTTATACAATAGTCTACAGTTAATACAACAGCAACATAAAAGCATTTTGAAACTTATTCAATTAACATGAGTTACTTAATTCCTTAGTAGTTTATATTTATTTTTTAATTTTATCAGGTAAAATCAATTGAGAACAGCGTCTCATTTACAACGATGACCTGGCAATCTCGACATACTCTAAATTCCTAAATAGACATCAGTTTTCATTTCATCAGCTATAAATATAGTCTTGCCATTTATAGAGAAAAGTTTAGAAAGCATATATAATGTGGCAGCAAATGTGAAAATAATGTAACATAATATTTAATCAAATATTAAAAATACAACAGTTTGGGTGTTTGTATGAGTTAGGAAACCGTGAAATATTTAACTGATAATAAATCACCTTCTCTAAAGGTCTGGAGTGAAAAAGGAACTACTGAATGTGTTAAATATGTATTTGTGAAGTGACTGCTATACACCGGGACTATTCCAATAATAGTTGTGACTATTGTGCCATTAGCTGATACATTTAAATCAACACCATTCATAATCTGTGGCTCCAACACTTTTTCTCAACATTTACTTGTTGCATATTCAACACAGTACAACTAAAAGTTTTTTAGCAGCTGGGATGTAATAGATTACCAGTCAGTAACTTTTTCTAGTGAGTACCTGAGGGGCAAATCTTCAGTGAAAGACCCTCGTTATGTCCAGACTTTGCACATTTTCATGCTTTCTTCATACACTCTGCAGATCAGCATTACAGAGGATGGAGCGACAGCAAACTTTACACGCAGCTTTGGGATGAAGTCCGGATATTACCTCTGTTACAGCAAGGTAACAGATGTCAACAAAATGAGATGTCTGCGTTTTTTAAGCAGCACCTTTATTTGTGTCTTTGCTCATTGTTACTGTGTTTCAAACATACACTCTTTGTTTCTTTTTTTTTCCTATAGGATTTATCAGGCGGTATGGTACTGTCAGACATTCAGCTTATATCAGACAAGGACTCCATTCCTCATGGTTACTGCTATATAGCCGAGCATCTTGAACCCAGTGAGTACATCCACATATATACATACATGGATACACATCTCTAATACAGTACACATACATATACACATGTCTGAGTGGTTTGCTTACCAAGTAGTGGTTTACTTTGCACCCTGACAGACGCTTCTGGTATGTGTTTGTGTATCCAGGGGCCACTGTGTCAAAGAAGAAAAGGGTGTGTGTACGTGTCGTCCCAGTGGGCAGCGTGGATACAGCTGTGTTGGATGTGAAACTGACGGCCAAAAGCAAAATGATGTTGCAGCACTACACATATGTGGGGTTGGTGGCACTAGAGAATACTATTTGACTTAAACATAATTTTGTCAAAGTATGACATCCTGGAGCATCTGCTATAGCTGTTGCTGTTTCATTTTTATGGAAAATGTATGTGTTGGATCAAAACAAGTTGATTAATTAATTAATATGAAGGCACTTGACTTTGACAGCACATCCAGACCTTGACTGGTGGATTTTACAATTTATTTACTATGTCTTTACCACAGAGACATCCATGGCTACGTATTGTGGTGTAGAAAGGGGCCTTTTTCGTCTCCCATGCCTCAAGCCAAGCCTCGCAGTGTCAGCCTAGACCTCCGTAAACTCTCCCTGGAGCAGTCATCTGGTCCGTTGCCTCTCAGACCCAGGTACAGCTGATGGCAGAGGAGTCTGCTCTGTTTCAATAATTTATCAAGTACATTTATTTCATGAATCAGTAGTAAATACATTTCAGCATTCAGCGCAGGGTCTCCACAGATCTGCAAAGGCAAACCATTGTATTTATTCATAACCACCTCTAAACTGTAACAGAGAATTTAATTTTAGGCTCAGTTTTTATTTGGTTAAATCGAACAAATTTTGTATCCTGACACCGTGGTTGGGCAGTGTATTGAATTATATTGAAATAATTAGGTTTATGGAGGTTTTGCTTTCTAAAAATTGTGACAGTGAAAAAAGCCTAAATGGAAAAGTAGAGATAATACCTCTGTAGACGTTTCTCAACAAAAACTTCAAGTACAACCTGTTTTCTTCTTGTAGGTCAAATATGTGTCATAGTTCAGTTCTTGAAGCCAGAAAAGAATCCATTAAAATCTTCGATCATTGACTGTACCTCTGTAGCTCCATTTTGGAGAAGTGTCCATGGCCTTCTGGAGGTAGTTTTTAAGTTTAAAATTTGTTTTGACTTTAAAACCATGTACCTCAACAATTTAGAAGAACTCAGCTGTGTAAAGAGAGGTACATGTTTATTGAGACTACTGTTAGTAGCAAGCAAAAAGGCCCTGACTAAAAAACAAAAACACACCTACTATAAATGAGTGGATTGGTGTTGTTTACAGCATGTACATTATGGAGAGAATCACATTTACACCGAGATGTAAAACTGATATCTTTACTGAAAATTGTCTAAAATGACTCACCTATGTTTTGACTGTAAGACCAGATTTTGTACAGTAAGAAATTCTTATATATATGAGCATATTGATGTATACATGGACTGTTAATTTAATGTTAGATTCTCCCCCTGCTTTTTGTTCTATTTTTTTTCCTATTATTGTATGTATTTGTGTTGTCTTTTCTTAAAAACAACAATAAAAAGTAAATAACATTAAAAATTACAAATCTTCATTTTTTACTCGATTTGATTTTCTGGCTGCATCGCCCAGTTCTGTGCAGCCCTGTGTTACTCAAGTTCTTGATATATCTGGTCTGGTCTGGTCCTCACAGTAACCCTCCTCCGCTGCCACCAGGCAGACTGAGTCAGAGACGCTGCAGCCTCCACACCAAGGACAGTGACAAACCTGCAGATGGCAGCATGCAGGGAATCACAGGTACTCCATGTTTTTGCTCATACATAAACACTATGTCACTGAGCAGGAAAAGCCACTCACTACCTCGTTGACTTAATTCTTCTACAGCTCTAGATGGAGTTCCTTTCAGTCTTCATCCAAAATTTGATATTCAGACAAATGGCACGGTGCGTAACATCAATAAAACTGACCTTTAATTTATTCAGTCTTCTCTAATCATTTGAAGTGAAACTGGATTTCTATTATGATCCACAGGGTTCCCAGCTGAACTCTCAATTAAACAACATTCGTATAAAGTCTCTCCAGGACATTGAAAATGAGGTAATGCTGCATCTTTCTCTCTTTTTCCACATTTTTACTTCAGATTTTGTTGAGAAACTTTGTCAGAAAAAGATAAAATCTACTAACATTTCTGCATGTTTCCCTTTTAGTACAACTACACTTTTGCTGTTGAAGAAAATGCTGCAAAGAGGACCAGACCGTCGGTTCCAACAGGAGTTGCCCCTTCAGCTCAGTGACCTTTGCACTTGATCAAAGGCTTAATATGAGACTTTTTGCATTAAAAAGGCGTATTTAGGGTGATATGTCACATTCTGGTACAAATGAATGATCTAGGTCCGAAACAATAAGCTAAAGAAAGGTTCTGTTGTTACAGGGCCATGTAAAATTTCATCCATGAGTGCGATGCTTTTACTTAATAATGAGAACAATCAGACCCTAAAGCCATTGAAAATGTTTTCCTGTTTGTTTCCTTTACATTCCATTTTCTTTAGCCATCATTCTAAATCCTTAAGAGGGAATCATTAAGCTGCCAAAGGTATGGACTCTATGAATGAGATCATGCACGTAATTGTTTTATCTTTATATAAAGAAGGTGTAACAGGGTTTAAGATGTAAGGAGTAATTGTATCTCAAGTATCAGCCATTTGGGAGTATTCATCTGCAGTAATACAACCCATCATCTTTACTTTATAGGCTTCATTTCAAGCTTAAGGCTAACTGTAACTCTATACATACAGCAAGTGTCACAAAAGTATCACTCCAATGGACAGTGTGTGCCGTTTTCTCTGTAGCATGGTCTTTGCACATTTTTCTAAGGTTCAGTCACTGCTTTTTGTGGACACACTTTGCTGCAGATGATGTTTATCGAAACTCCATAGATACTCCAAAATATTTACATGTTGGATTTATAGTGTTTTTCTTCCATTAAGCTGCCATCATTTAAAAAAAAAAAAAAAAAAAAAATGTATATGACATTATAAGGTGAAAAGAACTAAGCTGAAAATATTATTGCTCTTTTTTTATAGTGGGACCACTGCAAGATATATGGGTTAAAACCAAAGTTTTGGAAAATACAGTCTTATGTTTATTTATGTTACTGGGCAATGCGTAATGTTACATTTTCTTTTTATCTGTATAGCAAGCTTTATTCTGCATGGAGGAAAAAAAAAATCTCAATTAAACACTACTTAAAGTATGTTGTTTTTGATTCATTTATTCGTTTTTTTAACCATTTAATCTCTTATGATGAACAAGTCACCAGTTCATACAGGGCTGACACACACAGATGAAGCACTCACTCACATATTCACATATGAGTGATTTAAAGTGACCTTTCAACCCTATTAAAGTGTTTTTGGACTGGGTGGAAGACAGAACACACACAAGCACAGGGAGAACATGTAAACTCTCAAACCAGGAACTTCATCCTGTGGGCTAATAGTGCACTTTAAATATAAAACCCAACGCCTGAAGCCTTAGCTGATCTACAGCAGGACTGGAATGTAGTGATGTGAAGTCTTGAACTTCAGTCCAAATTTCAGGAGCTTCTTCCATCATATGCAACTTTATACCTCTACTCCACTATGTCTCAGAGGAAAATATGTTATTTTTTACTCCAAAACATTTGCCTGAAAGCTTTTATGACTTCAGTTTCTATCCCCTGTGTCCTGGGAAAACTAAATGTGTTGTTTCTGAGCATTTCTTTAGTGTTTTTCCTTCATGAGTGGAGTAAATTTTGCTTGGATTAGATGATAAATGTATTGTCACAAAGCTGTTTTTTACTGAAATGTGTATGCACATACTTACCAGGTATAAAGACTCTACAACTCATCTACTAGTTCAGGTTCAGGGTCCACATACGCCCCAATTTGATCTCAAATGGACCAGACCAATAAAATAAAATCATAGCCTATGAATGACTTCAAACTTTTCTTTGTTTCAGAGTAAAAAAAAGTAAAATTACAAAGTGACAACATTTATATCTATACACTGTCCTTTAAAAAACGTTAGCCATAAATACCCTGAAATTTCTTAAGACAGATCAGTGAGTTTTAACAGTATTATGCCTTAACGTGTCATTTACACTTGTGCACCACAACTTGCAGTTCACAGTAGGTCTACAAAAACACTAAACATCCAGTACCAGGCAGAATATGGTTTAAATTACACTTCTCATGTTTGTTCAAGTTTTTTGTAGTAACTTGGACTTGGTAGCTTCCAAATATAAAAATTTTCATGCAATTTAACTTTTTTTTTACACTTATACAAAAATCTAGAGATGTTATTATTAACCACTTACAAGACTGTTGGACTGGTCCAGCCCACTTGAGATCTAATTGGGCTGAATGTGGCCCCTGAATGAAAATGACCCTTGATTTACAGCAATGCACTGTATTCTTTTCTAACATATTCTTTATTTCACTTTTCCTGCTCAGTGCAGTAATGGGGAGAAAAGTGATGACATTTATTTATTGTTATTTTATTTCAAATATAAAAAACAAAAACAAGGGGATTTTTTTTTAGTAAAAAAAGAAGAAAATTTAAAAGGAGCAGGATGAAGTACAACTTGTATATTCCCTTACCCCATCTTTTTCTACTGATCAAAATGTCCCGTGTCATTTCTTTAAAGTAACTTAACAATTCTTTAGTGGCAAAAGTACGCACATTCTGTACTTAATTAGAAATAAAACTACTTGTGTGATAAAATACTCTTGTAAAAGTAGATGTACTGATTTAACCCCCTTTACTTAAGTAAAAGTCAAACATAACGTGCTTGCACTTGAAAACCCTCGGCCTGATATGCGCCATGATAATTAATTATTAATTAGTGTGTGGTTTATAAAGGTATTTTCATTCACCCCTCTTTTTTTCTTAACCATGCTGTGCATTGTCCGGCGGACATTTGAGGTAAACAGATTTTCAGGGGCGATTGTGGTGCAGGTGGTAGAGCGGGTTGTCCAATGATCGAAGGGTTGGCGGTTCGAACCCCGCCTCCAACTGTCCCCATGTCGAAGTAGCAGGACACTGAACCCTTATGTAATTGCCCCCAGTGAGTAGTGAGGTAGTGCCTTGCATAGTGGCAGGCCCCCCACTGGTGTATGTGTGTGTGTGTGTGTGTGTGAATGTGACACTTGAATTGTAAAGCGCTTTGAGTACCATGAATGTGTAGAAAAGTGGTACAGCCCACAGACCAAATCTCCCAGTGACTCCTGAACGCATCATGCCAATAGCGAAGATTTCGACAGATGAGGCTGTCTTGTGCTGATCATCTGTCCATCCATAGTTTAGTCACAATACAGAGGAAAACTTATTGGTTGTGTTGAACTGTGATGTGAACGCTACCGTTGTGTCTGTAAGTGACAGACACTGATCAGATTAGACTGAACTGGGCCAGACAGGAGACTCATTTCACTTTCACTCATTTGGTCTTCACTCGTTCGTCTTTCTCCTCATTAACAGGAGGGAGGGAGGCGGGGGTGTCTCACAGGCAGTTTAACACACAATAATGTTAAATGTCCTGGTAACAGCTGGTGTCATGTCCGATTTGGGCCCGCATTGAGTGCGGCCGATTATGCATCCATATTAGCGGAGTGTACACGACTGAGTCCAGCCAACTTTGTGGTGGACTGCCCCCAGTGGCCAGATGTAGCACTGCATGCCAAAGTTTATGGACAGACACCCAGACGGACGACCAAGCAATAGCATATATATAAATACACAAATTATACCACTGTGTGGTCGAGGGTACTAATAACTCAAGTAAAGCAGATACCTAAAAAAAATGTATGTACTTAAGGACTAAAATGGTCCTATCTCCCACTGTTAAAGAATCCTTTAAAAAAATCCTGGATCCAGGCGGTGATCCGGATCACTCCCAAAATCTAATCGATTGTTCCTTGTGTCATTTTTTTCATCATGTCCTGAAAATTTCACCAAAATCCATCCAGTAGTTTTTGTGTAAAGTTGCTAACAGACAGACTATCCCAGTACCTGGCCCCTCCCCATTCCGCACACACACACAGCTCAGTGGAGCGCAGGTAGCCCCGCCCACATCCACATGGAGGAGAGAGGTGAGATGTGACTAGCACCATTCGAACCCAAAATCTAATCAATTGTTCCTTGTGTCATTTCCATCATTTCCTGAAAATTTCATCCAAATCCATCCAGTAGTTTTTGCATAAAGTTGCTAACAGACAGAGAGACAAATAAACAAACACCGGCAAAAACATAACCTTCCTAAATATCACAAAATGTACAACAATTTCAATGTGACTCTTCAACAGTACTCAATGTATTTTCTAGGGTCCCTGTAAAATGTCACGTGCCCTAGAAAATAGTTGGGGGAAAAATTATTAGACCATCAAAAGTCATCAAAAAACAATGGTTATGCAATCAAGTAACAGAACTAACAGAAAAGAAAGTAAAAATGTATAAAGTATAATGCATAACTACTGATTCAGATTCAGAAAACTTTGTCACCAGGGGGTAATTTAAGGTACATATGCACAGCATGACTTGAAACAGGACAGTATGTACAAACAGCATTTATTAAAAAGATTTTTTTAATAGTAAACAATATATACACATTATAACAGTGGAAACAGTGCAGTGGAAACATAAAATCAAAGCACTTATTGTAAAGGAATCTTAAGTGTAATTAAACAATATGTACAAACAGTAGTACTGCAAACAGTGACGTGTAAAAACAAGGTGAACTGGGGTTATAAATATGCTGTAACAACTGATGTAAGAACTTAGGCGATATTGGTTATTATAAAAAAAAAAAAATCATGGACAATGGCTAAGATATCAGCTCTTAAATTAAACTGTTCTAAGATATTTTCTTTATCATTATATATGTTCAAACAAATGTATCTTTGGTTGTACCAGGCATTAAAATGAACAAGAAATTGAAGAAAACATAAAGTGGTCTTTTTATTTTTTTCCACGACTGTAACATTAGTCATTCCTAACACTTGGTAAAAATTAACCCATAAAGACCCAGCACTACTTTTGGGTCAGTTCCTAAATGAAATGTCTCTGTATTCAACTTATTTTAACCCATAAAGACCCAAAAATCCACCATCTACCAAAATCACGTACTGATAAAAAACTGTTTAATCCCTTTGATCCACTAATACATGTCAAAAATTGGTGTAAAATAGTTATTCATCTTCATCATGGTCATCAAATATGACCCATTTCAGTTCAGAGGCTCCATAGTTGCCGTGGAAACACCAT
>JAPTGZ010000001.1:20444286-20455828 GCA_029814645.1 Fowleria isostigma | reverse complement strand
ACATAACAATTGTAACGTATTTTTTTTATTAAATAAATAAATACATTGAAATAAAGGCTTTTTTTTTATATTGAGAGGGTGAACTTACATTATTACACTGATGGTTTACCATTCATGCTAATGCTAACCATTAGTGTTTTAAGGCTAAATAGAATAAGACTACTAACATTAGCAGAGGGTTAGCTTTACTATTACACCTGCATGGATAATCGGTATACAATAATAATAATAATGACAATAATAATAATAATAATAATAATAATAATAATAATGTCACTGGAATTGTAATAATCATGATTAATGTATGTTTTTGCCCATGTATTTATTACTAGTAAGCCAGGCTATATTTGGCCAAATGGCAAGACAGACCAGACTGAAAAAATCTCTGTTCTGAATGAAATAATGATAATAATAATAATAATAATAATAATAATAATAATAATAACAATAAAAAGAAGAAGAAGAAAATAAAATGTTAAAATGAGGGCTTTTTTTTTTTTTACACTGAAAGGGTTAACTTAACATTGATGTTTCTCCATTCATGCTAATGCTAACCAAGGCTAATTACTTTAAAGCTAGCTTTACTACCACACCTGCATGAATAAAAATAATAATAATGATAATAATAATGACTCCATTGTTACTGTAGGAATCATTATAATATTCATAGATAATTTTGTTTTTTCCCCCTCCATGTATTTGTAACCTAGGTTATACTTGGCTGGATTTATTATCAGACCAGACTGGGTAAAAAAACTTATGTTCTTAATGAAATAATAATATAATAAGAAAATAAAAAGGAAAAATGTTCAAATGAAGGCTTTCTTTGTACTGAGAGGGTGAACTTACATTACACCCATGTTTCTCCATTCATGCTAACGCTAACTATGGCTGATTAGCATAGCACTACTAGCATTTATAGAAGGTTAGCTCTACTACCATACCTGCATCATTGTTATTGTAGTAATCATAGTTAATTTCGTTTTTGTCCGTGTCAGGTAGGTTATATTTGGCTAGATTTATTATCAAACCAGAGGCTGCCAAAAAAAAAAACCCAAACCCTCTTCTCAGAATGAAATAATAATCATAATCATACACAGTAGATACAACCTGTAGTTAGCTGCTACCTCAATACTACTGGCCAATTTAGCAAATGGACTATAATATAACCACTAGCAGTACGTTTTGCATTATATTTTGTAATTTATTAATTTATTTACTTGTGAGTGTTGCCTTTTAAATTTTGAAAAACATTAATTTGACTTCGAACACATAAAGGTTACTTTATTTTCCATCAGAGCTCGTCTTGTGTAGTTTGTCCGTGTTTGACTTTGATTATATAAGCTTGTGTGACATTTTCACAGCTGTATAGAGTTGACTCTGTGTAATATGGTCTCTGAAAGACGCCACCGGAAGTCGTGTCGCATACGTCTGTGTTGTGCTTGACGTGCTGGTACTACCAACCCGCACCGCCACAACAGCTGGGGGAGGATTTCCGACCCAGTCGCAGAGATGGTGGCAGCTTCAGCGGTGGAGATATTTGGTTTGCCCGGATAAGACGGACCGCCAGCCGCCGAAGTCCCGCTGAAGGTGTGTTTAGTGTCGCCCCCAACTCCATGAGTGTGTATCAGGGGGAAAGGGAGGCAACCAGCAGCGGACGGAAGAGGACGCACTCCAGCCACAGCGCACATACACTGTTGTATGTGTTGGACACACGCATGCCAGCGAAATCTAGTGCTCTCCAGACCTAAGGAACTGGTTTAGATAAGGAGATAGCGCTGTTTGGAAGACGATTTGGAATAATCCAGCGGAGGACGTTCAAATGGGCTCTTGTGTACTTCTCTGGGGATTTTCGACTTCTTTGCTCCTGCGGGAATGCGAAGGGAGGAAATCCAGCCTCAGTTCCAAATAACCAGAGACTCTTAACTGGGTCTGCACTCCAAACGCAGGAAATACGGCCTGGGAAAAAAGTTTGGAAGATTTTGGAAACGAAAGGGGAGGGGGGGGGGGCTCTAGCTGACGTTTTGCACGCGTTTTACGAATTTAAACTAATCCAATGAAGCGTTCCTATTTCGTTTTCACTTTTTGTGGCACAGAGTAATCTTAAAGAAAGCAATCATTTGTTACATGCTGTAGGTGTTGTTATTGCAAGAGTTTTGATCATCACTATTTATAGACCAGCCTGCTCCGACCGAGACTGTTCCTCATAGCTGTATGTTTTGCCAACTGCGCGCAACAAGTTGCAGACACTCCCAGCAGAGGCAAACCTACGCTAATTTGGGCCAGCGGATGGTATTTTTTGCGCTTCTCTTTTTGGACTACGCGTCTTTGAATAGCACATACCCCTCCCCGACCCCCTCTTTGGAAGGCAGAGGGGGAATTTACAGTGGAGATCCGGAGAGGGAGTTCAGGAAAGGACGGGGCTGGATCCGTGGGATTAGGCCTGTCTGTCAGGCCTTTTATGATCTGGGTCTTGGACTGGACACAGCTCCAAAATATCATACACTTCAATATTTGCGTGGACTCGCTGGAGTAAAGATGGAAGGAGGATATACGGGATTAATAAATGGAAATCCTTAGCACACTGAGCCATGCCTGAGCAGGGATGTAGAGGAAGGTAGAGCAAAAATTAACTAATTTAACCGTTTTTCACATGTTAAAGCTTGGCATTATTATTTTTTATTTGTAAGGTTCGTGGTAGTCTGTATATTGTTAGAGACTAGTGTCCAAAAATAAGTTATTGTTTTACCTTATGTATAATTTTGATCATTTTGCTGCTTTAAGCGACCAACTGAGATTATTCATTTCAACACTTTTTAATGGGCACTGTATGGCAGTGCCAAACAAACACTAGGATTTTAGGTTGTTTTTCGTAAGGGAAAGGAAACGTAAATGGGCATTTTGTGCGCGTTTTAAGAGGAGAAGAGGGACAGTGTAACTTTTGTTGCCACTTGCTGTGCAACACCAACTGTTGACAGTCATCTGTATGTGCTCACACAGTCAACACCTGGACCTGAGCGCCGTCTTTTCGGAAGTAAACATCTGTACGTTTCCCTGACGTTGTGTGACTTTGTAATGTCAGCAGTATCGACACACTGCGCACATCCAGAGGAGGTCATTTCCAGTCATGTAACGTCAGGACTCACTTGATGGAGGCATACAAATCCCGTTGCATCATTAAACAGTCCTTTTCCGAGAAGGATGTTCAATTCAGGAGGCAGAAAGAGTGATGACAGTGTTTTTACCGCAGCTGGAGAGCACACCGGGCTCAAACCCAGAGCCTCTTTGGAGAAGGATACATGTAATGTGAGTACTGACGCAAACCCGGAGCCAGATAATGAACTGCTCAAGAAACTGGAACGGTGCGTCTCGTGTGAGTGATTGTGCAGGCTTCTGTGTGCGTAGCAAAGACGTCTGTGCCGTGCTCACCATTCATGCAGTGTGATTATTCCAACAAACACCTTTGCACTCTCCCTCTCTCTCTCTCTGTGTGTGTGTCTCTCCCTCTTTTCCGTCAGCCTGCCTGCCCCTGTCATACCGCCGCCTCCTCCCTCCACCGTGCCACATGTGCACACACGGCGCCCACGCACGCCGTTTAATTGCCTGAGCGCCTTCAGAGGAGAGAAGATTAATATTTAAAACATCGTCCGCACCCCCACCCCCCCATCGCGTCACATCAGTCAATATGGCCACTCTGCAACATCACCGGCAGCTTCTCATGCATGGCACGGAAGTGAGCTGCGACTCCAGTGGGGACGGTGCCGTGACCGTGCGGATTACTAACAGCGCACCACACATGCATCAACATGAGTCACTGACGGCTGCCAACAGTGGAGGAGGAGGAGGAGGAGCTGGGGGCTATGGGGCTGTGAGTAAAATGAACCCTAACCTCCACAAATACAGCATCTCCTCCAGCTGCAGCTCAGCAGACTCCAGACCAGCTGGGACTTCCACTTCAAGGGTGCACAGAAAGGCGCCACCGCTGTTCGAAAGGTCTGCTGCCCAGTGCTGGGACCCCAAGTTTGACTCCCCCATATTGGAAGAGGCATGCCAAGAGAGGTGTTTTCCTCAGACGCAGCGGCGCTTCCGTTATGTCCTGTTCTATCTAGCGGTGGCAGCTGTTCTCTGGGGGTTGTACTTTGGTGTCAATAATGACCGCTGTGATCCCATGGCCTTCCTGGTCCCCACAGCCTCTTTTTTGGTCCTTCTAGTGTTCCTGTTTTTGTTCACGTTCACCCAGCCCTACACACGACTGTATAACCAAACTTCCCTGCTCCTCATCGCTGTAACCTTTGCTATTACTTTAGCCCCACAAATACAGACTGCAGGTTACACTGAGCTGGAGTGGGCTGGTGGTGGGAATGCTTCATTTCTCTCAGCAGCACTACTCAAGACCCCATGCATCTCCCCTGTGGGCACTTTTTCTCTGTGCATTGAGGTGTTGTTGTTGCTATACAGTGTCCTCCATGTGCGCTTGTATGCCTCTGTACTTCTGGGACTCCTGTATTCCATTCTATTTGAGGCGTTGGGGTGGTTACCGTTGCTGCAAAGGGGGACAGGGTTGGTGGGCTCAGGATCTGATTGGGAAGAAGACACCCTTCGTTGGCTAGGCCCAGCCAAAACTCTGCTCCATTTGTGTGCCCATGTCATTGGCATCCACCTGTTCATCATGTCAGAGGTGCGTTCTCGCAGTACGTTCCTTAAAGTGGGCCAGGCTATCATGCATGGCAAGGACCTGGAGGTTGAGAAGGCCCTAAAAGAACGCATGATTCACTCTGTGATGCCTCGGAGAGTCGCAGATGAACTGATGAAGCAAGGTGATGATGAAGGCGGTGGTGGGGAGAACTCCGGCAAGCGTTACTCCTCTGGTGCCTGTTCTGCTTCGGCTGTCTCAGTGGGGGGTGCAGGAAGCAGTGGAGCCTCACAATCCCAAAGTGCCATAAGCCCAAGGAACCACCCTCACAACAATCACAAACGCAAGAAGACCTCCATCCCCCGTGGACAGATAATATTCCGGCCTTTCAACATGAAGCGCATGGAGCCAGTCAGCATTCTATTTGCAGATATTGTGGGTTTTACTAAAATGTCTGCCAATAAGTCAGCCCCAGCCTTAGTGGGTCTTCTGAATGATCTGTTTGGACGTTTTGACCGCCTCTGTGAATTAACTTGTTGTGAGAAGATCAGCACTCTGGGGGATTGTTACTACTGTGTAGCAGGCTGCCCTGAGCCCAGACCCGATCATGCCTACTGCTGTGTGGAGATGGGTCTGGGTATGATCCAGGCCATCGAGCAGTTCTGCCAGGAGACGTGTGAGACTGTCAGTATGCGTGTCGGTGTCCACACGGGTACTGTCCTCTGTGGGATCTTGGGAATGAAGCGATTTAAGTTTGACGTATGGTCAAATGACGTCAATCTTGCTAACTTGATGGAGCAGCTGGGCGTGGCAGGGAAGGTCCACCTGTCAGAAGCCACCGCCCTTTTTCTGGATGACCGCTACCAGAGGGAGGATGGGCGGGTTGCAGAAAGAGCTGGGCAGAGTGCAGTGGAGAAACTAAAGGGTAAGTGGCCGGTTCACATTTCATTTCCTCTTTAAGGTCTCTGAAATCACTTAATGCTTAAGATAATCAGTTGTTGTTTATTTGTACAGTGTACGTCATGCATCAAATCTAACTCCAACTTATGCTGAAAATAAAGTGTTAAAAAGAGCATACATAGTACATACACGTTAAGTAATAGCCTGGTAAAAATGTTTGTTGTTAAGTTTTATTTTAAAGATTTCCTCACTCTGCCCTCCTCAGCCCACCTTCAGGCCGATCTACACATTTATGGGTTCTCAGAAATCAGCAGTTGGGAGAGATTATTGTTTGAACACAGGCCACACATATGGGTGGTATTACATAGTTATTAATTAACTAAGTTCATAAATTTGAAGTCCATTGATCACTTACAATGCACTGAACTTGCACTGATAAAATTCTGAACAGTGCAGTAAAGGTAAATGTGCACTGAAACACTGGGTCATCAAGGATAAGCACGGTCACTGTGTGCACAGACAGCACTAAACTATGTTATCTGACCAGTTATTCCTGTTGAAACCATCTACCAACAGAAGCCGAAGATCAGGCTACAAGGTCAAGAGATTAGCTCACTGGCAAGAAAAACATGTTTGGGTTTATATGCTATTTTGATACCATACAGTATCCAGTATTAACAGGTAATGCAACATTTGTTTTTTTTCCAAAATATTTTTTTCACAAAACCAAAAAAATCCCATCAATATAAAATATCGAGGACATAACTTTAATTATATGTTTTCAATAAAGTGCATATATGTGTATATGTGAATGTACATGTGTATATATTTATATATGTGTATATATGCATGTATATATATATATATATGTATATATATATATATGTATATATGTGTATATATATATTTAGTACACATATTACCCTGTTTATAAGACATTGTTTGCCTCAAAACTTTTGTTATATTTATAGATTATTATGATGTGTGTTGTCAATTTGCATCTTTATACTTTGCAATACTATATAGATTCAAGATCATTCCTGTAAGTGAACAAATACTGTCCATAAAGTCACAAATTGATTCTATATTTTTCAGTTAAGTAAGTTAGTGTGTTATATTTTAACACATTAACTGAGAAGTTCAAACAAACCAAGTCCATTTTGCTACACACTTTAGTCCTCTTTTGAATTAAAAACATTTTGAACAAGAATAAGTTGAGTTTCAGGTACAGTGCATAAGAGCAGGTAGCTGTCTGTCTTTACCATCAGTCTTTCCAGGGTTTGGTTCATATCCAACGTGACATCATGACTTGCGCAAATATACGTGCCATTTTTAATTGATGTGTTATCTGTGTCATTATAAGTTTCCGCATGTATGTTCTTGCTGTTATTAGCCCCCTTTCCTACCTGAATAGATGCGACAAATACCGCACACTGAGGGTTAGGGTTACATGAACTGGAGGTCTAGGTGTAAATTGACATGTGATCAAATGGCATTGAACAACATGCAAAAGGTTGAAAATGCGTGCATTTAGTTTGCCAAATGCCATAAAAACTGATGTGACGTACAACGCCATTTCATGAGATCAGTCTCTTCATATCTGAGTGTGGTTGTGTTTTGTTGTTGTGGTTAGGCAGACTGTTTGAGCTAGAGATTGAAGTCGATAAGAGGAGGGCTGACCGGCTTTACTGTTCTGAGGCAGGTATTGTACTGGATTGTGTTAGATTGAACAGGTGTCCACTATATTGTGTACACCAACAGTAGGATGGAAATAGAAGTAGTAGCTGCTGGCAAAAGAAGAGAGCTGCAGAGAGCAGACAGAAAAGCTTTAAAATACAGAAAAAAAATAAAAAATAAACTTGCCTGGAATCATGTGCAAAGGAAATGGTTCATTACTTTTTAAAGTCAAATACAAGTGAATGCTTCTGACAACATCAATATTAGAGACCACCTGCTAATCATTTGCATGTAAATAAACACACACAGACAGATTCCTTTTTGATTATTCTGTAGAAAGCAGCGTCAATGAAACTAATCTCTCCAGCAGGGAATTCCTTGTGGGCTGTCTAATCTTAGGTCTCTTGTGAACAGAGACTGTCTGTTCTATTGTCAGGCCTTATGTCAGAGTGTATTCACACTTGGCTCTAAATGGTGCCATCATTCTCTATTTCCAGACTGGCGAACACTGACAGAGTGAGATAGTGACATGGAGCTTTTGTTGAGGGAGCGAAAAGGGAAGAATGGCATCTAGTTTCCTGCTGAAACAGACTCATAGTTTGCTGTGCAGAGAATGAGATGACCTTAACTGTTTGCTTTTGTAGAAGAGACAAAACGTTTTTTTTTTTTTTTTTTTAGAAAAATTTACACCGTGTGTTTAGACAAATTTGTTAGTACCTCATGCTGACTGATGGTACTCATGTAACGTGTAGGAGAAGGAATCTGGAGAACTCTTTATTATATTAAACTGTTTGTTAGAGATTCATCAGCCTACCATAATCCTTTTTACAGTAGAAAAAGACTGCAGAAGTTCCAGCTGGGTATTTTTACACTTTTCAGTGCATCACTGTCATTTTATGCTGCCTCTTTTTTTCCAATTCAGATTCACTTCCACAGGATTCATTTTCTTATTTTATCTACTGTCTTCTCAGTCATTTTGTTTTTGCATAGGTATCATGGCTAATGCCAAAAATAAATACATTTCAACAACTGTCATTATTTATAGCTTCTTTTATACAAACATATTAGCATGAGTTATAAACTAAATAACTAGTTCATCTGTTTCTCTTTTTTTTGTCTATCTCTTGATTTTGTCATCCCTTTTGGTGTTCTCCATCTCTCCTTTTGCTTTTCCTCAACTAGTCTGTGTTATTACATACATACGTCACCCAGGTCTGTACCTGTATTTTATTGTGTAACACTACTTTAGTGTTGTCTGCTTGTCTTTAGTGAGGGCTTTGATATAGATCCATCAGTCTTGTTAGACTCACACTGCTTGCCATTTGTAATTGCTGAGAAATAAATACACAATTAAATACAATTGTTCAATCGTGACCGATGTCTTTTGGTAAAACGTAGTAGCTTATAATTACTATTGAAGTGTTTCATAAAACTGAAAGATTATTAAACACAGTCTCAAAAATAGAAAGGAATCAAAAACAAGTGCACAATACCACAGTCAAACCAACAAACAGCCAGGCAAACACTAAGTGTTTTTTTTTTCCACACTTTTGTGGACCCATTTGGCCACACAGCAGTGAAATGGAAAATGTGGCTCACAGCCACAGAAAACACAGCAAATAGTGACTTGATCAAAGACCAGTGATCACTGTACAAGAGTAATTAGCCCAAGTGACATAGTGGGATTTCTACTCCTCTAAGTTATGTCTGTTTTTTGATTCCCAGTTTTCTGTGTCTACCTGATGTCCATTTCACCCCATTCCCTTCATTTCACTTCTGTCATATGTTTTGTTTGAGGCACATGCAGGTAGTGAGGACTGCAGTTTTCTGTCCTGGGGTTTTGTCTAGGTGGTCTTTCAATCCTGCCTGTATCTGCTGTGTAAATCCCTGTAGGCTCCATCTGTGTTATAGAATGGGTAAATAAGTTTATGTTTAGCGTGTGTGTTTGTTTACATCACAGTGTCTAGATTTGTGTCATGTGTTACGTGTTTGGTGCAGTATCACATCATGTTGTCAATCTACAAACCAAGGATTGGACCTTGAACTTCTCTTGTAGTATTACTGGTTGGTACTGGATCTTTTCAGTTTTAATCTGAGTGCATCAGAAGGTACTTAAAAAACATTGATTAGTGTGTCCATTTATGTCACCATATGAGTACATGCATCTTTGTCATTGTATATAGAACATGTACACTGATACACGGTGTGTGCAAGACCCTATTTTTCTGCAGTATGTATATTTAAATCTGTTTAACTTAATTAAGACAGAAGTTAAGAGTTATTTTATGGTTAGGGTGAGGTCAAGGGTAAATGTTGCATTCAGGGTAAGTCTCCAGGAAATGAATGTAACTCAATGTAATGTCCCCCAAACACATGGAAACACAATGTGTGTGTGTGTGTGTGTGTACACACAAGCCCATCCTTCCTGTACAGTGTGTTGCAGTGGGAAGTCCAAGCCCTTAGGCTGGTTAGTCTGTGCTAAATCAAACTTGTCACCTAAATATGCAGCCGCAAACGGCAGAGCCTTAACTATAACCAGGCCAGTCCCAGTGGGTCATGGGCTTTACTTTTGCAGACTTTTTATTGATTTCATTGTTATTCCTTGTAAAGGTAATGGTTTAACATTTGAATTCACAGTACAAAATTTTGTAATGTGAAAAATATTTTTATATCCTTATCACAATGTAGTATGTCATTGTCTTGGAAATACTTTCTTTTTTGTTGCCCTACCGCATCTATTTTTCTACACCGTCTACAGACCTTTTACGCACAAGAATCCTGTCATGCTACAAACAAGTAACAAAAGTACATGCAGATATTAAAATGAGTGACAGCTAAATTCAGATGTAATGTTATGAGTGAGTGCAGTGTTTGACCTACTACAAGTCAAATGCCAGTAATTTGAGCCTTTTTACGTAACATGCTGCTGTTTGTCATGTCTGCATCCAAGTTATTACACAATCAGTTAGGATGGGCATTTTAATTACTTTTTGCAGTTGAATAATTCAGTTGGTTAGTTGTGATGTCATTGTTCACTTCAGTTTCCTTTAGACAACTTTATTTATCCCAAATAGGCAATTCATTCACAAGATCGGTATGGATGCAATAAATGTAAACCCATAACCAAAATCCAATTAATAAATCCTCTAAAATAATCAGTTTAATTTCAGATGGGTAGCGCTGGTGTCTAAGAGCTTAGCAGAAGGAACAAGTGGTGCCAGGCACAACAAACTCTGCCCCTTCATAAAGTTTAAAATTTCATAAAAAATTGGAACTTTGACCTACTTTTCTCAAAATATAATCACATCTATTCCAGGTAACTGGAAATGTACGAACCAAATTCGGTGTGAATTGAACCAATAGTTTTGCTGTGAAAGTGTTAACAATCAAAGAAACAAACTGAACCAAAAACAATACCTTGGCCTCCCCCTTCGAGGGGCAGGGTAATAAAAAAACTTTTGGTTTGGGGCACAGTATTGTCAACCGGAAGGCAGCAGTAATAACTCAGTCGAGAGAATGTAGTCTAGTCAACTTATAATTATTTTTGCTTTCTTAATAAAAGATAGAATAGAATAGAATAGAATAGAATAGAATAGAATAGAATAGAATAGAATAAAATTAGAATAGAATAGAATAGAATAGAATAGAACCTCCGGTGGACTTACTACCTGCCGAGGTAGTCATGGGGGCTGGGTGCAATGTGGATTAGGCATCAGTCGAAGGCAGGGGGCTCGACGACCTAATCCTCACACATGGAGTCTAGCTTTTGGGACATAGAATGTCACCTCGCTGGGGGGGAGCTTGTGAGGGAAGTCGAGAGGTACTGGCTAGATATAGTCAGGCTCACCTCCACACACAGCTTGGGCTCTGGAACCAAATCCCTCAAGAGGGGCTGGACTCTCCACTTTTCTGGCGTTGCCCGCAGTGAGAGGCAGCGGGCTGGTGTGGGCTTGCTTATAGCTCTCCAGCTCAGCCACCATGTGTTGGGGTTCACCCGGTGAATGAGAGGGTCGCGTCCCTGCGCCTTCGGGTTGGGGACAGGTGCCTCACTGTTGTATTGGCCTATGGGCCGAACAGCAGTGCAGAGTACCCGACCTTCTTGGAGTCCCTGGGAGGGGAGATGGTGCTTCATTGTTCTCCTGGGTGACTTCAGCACTCACGTGGGCAGTGACAGTGAGACCTGGAGTGGGGTGATTGGGATGAATGGCCTCCCTGATCTGAACCCAAGTGGTGTTCTGTTATTGGACTTCTGTGCTAGTCACAGTTTGTCCATAACAAACACCATTTTCGAGCACAGGGATGTCCACAAGTGCACGTGGCACCAGGACACCC